>VMDO01014539.1:0-54295 GCA_007922755.1 Pedetes capensis | reverse complement strand
CAGAACTGGAACCCAAGGATATATAGAAAAATATTACCAAGTAAATGATAGAGAAGACTTAGATGGGGAGGGTGGGAGGGGGTAAGTATACAAGAGGGTAAGAGGGAACCTATATGAATAATGTACATCAAAATGCATATATGGAAATGTCACAATGAAAACCATGTCAGAATGAATCACATTAAGGTGTACATTAAAATTTTCCAAAAAAAAAAAAAAAAAAAAAAAAAAAAAAAAAAAAAAAAAAAAAAAAAAAAAAAAAAAAAAAAAAAAAAAAAAAAAAAAAAAAAAAAAAAAAAAATATATATATATATATATATATATATATATATATATTGGTATAAAGCAAGCACACAACAGACTTTTGCCATTATTATTACCACTTACTCTAGTACATCGAGAGTGTGATCTGTGTGTGGCCCTAGCAGAGAGAGCAGAGACGATCACTGTGTCTCATTCTTCCCAGGCGCTCAGCACCTTCCACACTGTGTGGCACATCCTGCAATCAGGGGAGTCTTTGTGACCTCAGCTAGAAACAAAACCACTTAGAAGCAGACACCTGTGAGCCTCCTGCCTGGTAGGTGCTCGGTTCCTACTAGGATGGGCTTCTGTTTCCTTTCCTTCTAATTTCCTTAACATTCACAAGCTGTGCGCAAGTTCCCTTGTTTTCCAAAATGAGCTACTGCACCAAAGTGAGTCAAGTCCATATACCATCAGAAGCAAGTGTGCAAAAAATTCAATGGGATGCCTTACCTTTCCAGGTGATTCTGTTTCTCCCAACCCTTCTGAACAGCATCACTCCATCTCAAGGCCCCGTGGAAAAGCTCCCTCCAAAAGGGACCTAATATATGTCCCACGGAACTGCCAGCGCTTCTGTGGATTTCCAGCAAAAATTGCCTATATGCGTCAAAGCAGCCCTGAGCCAACGTGCATGAGCAAGGAGGACCCAAGCCAGTCTCTCACGAGCATCTTCTCAAAGCCGATGAGAAGTCCACCACTTGAACAAAAGAAAAAGAAAGAAGGACAAGAGCCACTCAAATTAGTAAATATCCCCCATGCAGTTTCTTTGCCACCCACAACAAAACAAGGGCCAGACAGTGTCTGGGAGCCCAGGCAAGAGAGTTTCCCAGGCACCTCTTCCCATACGGGATCTGGGAGTGTGAGCCGGCAGGGGCTTGAAGGCTGCAGGACCCTGGCTGCAGGGATGGTTGGCCCAGCCAGGCGGGCAGCGGGCTCGGATAGGGAGGCCTATTTAGCTAGCTGCTCTCCCTCCTCAGGATGGTCAACCCCAAGCCTGCCAGAGAAAGGCAACACAGACGTCCTTCCCTCCAGAGGACAACTTCCTGCAGAACCCAGGCAAGCATTTCCTCCAAGGTAAGAGGTGGACCACAAATGCTCTCGAAACTGCGAGAATCACCTGAGAGAGGGGCCCAAGCTTGTCGCCCCTGACCTGGGTGGGCACTGACTCTGCCCAGCATGGACAGTCATGGCAGCAGCTCTATAGCTGCATCTTCCCCTTGACCCCCACAGCCATTGATACTTGTTGTTGTTAGGTGCTGTTGAGTCGGTATCCGACTCATAGCAACTCTACGTACAACAGAGGAAACACTATTGTCAGTGCTTCTCTGCTATTCATAGGGTTTTCAATGGCTGATTGATTTTTGGGAGTGGGTTGCCAGGTCCTTCTCCCACTGACACTTACAGATGACTAAACTGAGGCTCCGAGAGCTGCGAAGAGCTTCCAAAGGCACGGATCTGGAGTCTAGAGCCTGAGCTCAGATCCCACAGATTCTCCTCACTCCAGGGCCCTAGCTCCGCTCTTTAAGCCTCAGTACCTTTTTCTGCGCAATGGGAAGAACCTGCTTTTGTCTCAAGGCCCACTGACAGTGATTCAGCTAAGGTAGGAAAGGCACCTGGCAGCTGGCACAGGCCCCATGCTTTAGGTTTGGGAAAGGATTGTCTCTGTGGCTCAGGTGAGGCCACTTAGCCACAGCACAGGACAGACAGTTCTGTCCTGTTGCCCCTTCCTCTGCCCAGGCCAGACATTGTGCCCTCTCTAAGAGAAGAGGCCACCTCCCTGTCTCCTTTATCTTTGCTGCCTGACACTGAGATGGGCCACACAATTAGCACATAATTACTGTTTCTGGGGTGGACCTAATTTGCTGAACCTGCCATGAATGAAGAAGAGGATGAGGCCAGAATATCTTCCAGTGAGGATTATAATAAGCCATAACCTGAGTGTCCTCAAGTTCAGCAAGAAAACGAAAAGATGAAGCCCAGCTAGCTCAAGCTCCTCAAAGCAGTCAGCAAATTCCAGCCCCTGATCTGCTCAAGTAGCCCAGCCACAGTGGAGCACACATTTTCTTTTCCTTTTTTAAATTAGTAATTTTTAATGTACAACTTAATGGGTCTCATTACAACATTTCCATAAATGCATTTCATTGTACATTGCTCTCGTTAGCTTCCGCCCTTGCCCTCTCATGATCCTCCACCTTCGTCCCCTACTTCCTCCTTCCCCACCAATGGAGGACACATTTTCCTTCTTTTCTTTGGGAAAGAGAACAGCAATTTGGGGTTTGGCTGGCTGGAACCAAGAGCCTCCCTACTTATGTGGTTGTTTGGATAAAAGAATTGGGTCAAAGCTGCATGGGCCCTTGCAGGCACCTCTTGAACTAACAGAGAGCTTATCTGATCCAATGGCTTCTAGATGTGAATAGCCCTAGTTGGAAGTTGATGAAAGCCAGATGCTTCCTGATGTCATCCAACAGAAGGGCTGGAAGACAAGGAATGGGACCGATCTCACGCACACAACCTCAGTTTCATTCAGAAAGCACCTGCGGGGCTGCATGCACATTCGGGGTACTGGTGAAGGCACTGTGGAGAAAGAAAAAGCTGGGATGTGGCTGAAAGGACGTGCACTTGGAGCCTGGAGTCTGGGTTTGAATTCTAGCCCTGCCACCTTGCCACTCTATGTGGGGCACGCACCTCCAGGTCCCACCCAGAGGTTCAGATGGGCGGTGCCACCGCACACACAGATACTAAACACAATTCACTCGGGACCCTCAGGTGTGGGGCACGGACTCCTGTGGCCCTCGGGATGCTGGCAGAGATGGGAGAAAGGAAAAGCCTCAGGTGCTTTTGCCTTCCAGTGGCAAACACCTGTGCTGGTGGTCTTGGTGGTCACGAGGAGACAGCTGTTGCTTCATTGGTGATCAGATGGAGAGCGGGTTCTTTCCTTATTGAAGGTTATGGTGGGAGAGCGTTCTTTCCTCACCGAAGGTCAAGGCAAGAGAGCAGGAAAGCTGTTTCCTCATCAGTGGTCCAGGCAAGAATGGGGTCTTTCCTTGTTGATGGTCGAAGATTTGGGCCAAAAGGGTCAAACTGTTTCTTTGCCGATAGTCTGGGCAAGAGGAAGGCGAAAAGGTCTTGCTTAGCCGATGGTCTGAGTGAAAAATCAGCCTTCATTGTTGTTAGGTGGTGTCGAGTAGGGTTCAACTCACAGCAGCCCTCATAGGGTTTTCAATGGCTGATTGTTTCAGGATTGCTTCGGGAGTGGATTGCCATGTCCTTCCTCCATTTTTTGTGGTGCTGGGTCCTCAGTTGCATAGTTTTGGGGAAGTCACTTCATCATCCCTCAGGCCCATCTCTCTCTTTGGCAAAGAGAGTTGAGAGGTTACACGGAGTTGCGGTCATGTATTCTGTGTTAAATGGCCCCACCAGGACAAGCGATTGGCAAATGCCATCTGTTCTCAACTTTGTTCCACAGATGAATTGCATCCTTAGGGGCACCAGGAGAAACCTAGTGGGTTTTCTGGTGCTCATTTTATATATTTGCATTCCTCCAAGTTTTAGGGACATAAAAGAAGAGCCTCTGCTACGCAGAACATTGCTTTCCAAATCTGCTTTCCCTGACTGTTTGTTAGTTGCCTTCTCCTGTTTTCAGGCTAACCATACCTGGCTCAGGTTAAATATATCTGGTGCAGGTTAAGTGAGGGGGCCATCTCATTCAGAAATATTGAAAATGATAAATCATTGAGAGTGCCAAAACACACATGGAATGAGCCAAGTAACATTTGCAAAACAGTTTAAAAATACAGAGAGTTTGCAGCCGTATTTGGCAACCTTTTTCAAATAATGGAAGATGTTTCTGGGATTTATTCCAGTGCCTTCTCCCCAGGAATGATGGTGGCCTTGGCTAAACAGAAAGAGGGAGAGATGTTTCCATCTTGCTTCTGCCCAGCTGCCTCTCCTCCTTCTCTGAGGCAGCACCATGGGGTTGCAGCTAGGTGTATTCAAAAAGCCTTGAGTGTTGGACAAACCCCCACCAGGCTTAAATCCACGTGACACCATCTGAGGTGGTATGGCTCAACTTGAACTACAGTTATGCACTCTTTCACATAGACATGAACAAACCTAGCTTATGGAGTTGTAAAGAGTGTTCTCACCAAAACAACTAAGGAGAGTCTTTTCCATAGAAAGAAGGGCAAGAGAAGCAGAAACCCCACAAAGCAGAATGTTAAATGGTCCCAGGTAGCAGAATGGGGCTGGTCCCAGGTAGCAGAATGAGAATAACTGATCAGGACACATCTCCAGGCTCAGCTTCCCCTGGGGGAGAGAAAACAGAGCCTTATCCAAAGAGGTAAAACAGGCAGCCCTGGCCATCAGACTGACAGTAAGCAGGTCAAGCCCACAGTCCTGGCCATCAGACTGACAGTAAGCAGGTCAAGCCCACAGTCCTGGCCATCAGACTGACAGTAAGCAGGTCAAGCCCACAGTCCTTGAAGCCTTTAAATTCTTCCAGAGACTTGCTGAGACAGTGGCTGTCTCTGACTGAGAGGTGCAACATTGGAGAAGTGACTCTTTCCCACCATCAAAGACTTGGTGGGCTCTTACCTTTACAACAAAAAGAATTGATGAAACTAAGAGCTTACTCTTTGAAAAGATAAACAAGATCGACAAACCCCCCAAACTAACCAAAGAGAGAAAAGATAGAAAAAATTAAGAAAATAAGAGATGAAAAATGGAATATTACAACGGATACCAATGAAATCTAGAGGATCATTAGGGAATACTTTGAAAATTTATATTCCTAAAAGCTGGAAAATTTTAAAAAGATGGATACATTCCTAGATGCATGTGACCTGCCAAAATTAAGCCATGTGGACATAAACAACTTAAACAGACCTATAACCATCAGTGAGATAGAAGCAGTAATAGTCTTCCAACAAAGAAAAGCCCAGGACTCGATGGATTCACTGCTAACTTCTATAAGACCTTTTAAGAAGAATTAATAACAATGTTCCTCAAATTATTCCACAAAATACAAATGGAAGGAACACTACCACACTCATTCTATGAAGTCAGTATTACCTTGATAGGACAAACAGATAAACATACATCAAAAAGGGAAAACTGTAGGCCAATTATCCTGTTGAACCTAGATGCAAAAATCCTTGATAAAATACTTACAAATCAACTTCAGCAGCATATTAAAAAGATCATACATTATGATCAAGTTGGTTTCATTCCAGGCATGCAAGGCTAGCTCAACATATGCAAGACAATAAGTGTAATACAACATATAAGTAGACTTAGAAACAGAAACCACATGATCTTATCAATACCATCAATAGAGGCAGAAAAAAGGACTTTGACAAAGTCTAACATCCTTTTCTGATAAAAGCCTTGAAGAAACTAGGAATCACAGAAATATACCTCAACATAATAAAGGCAATATATGAAAAACCCACTAGCAACATCATACTAAATGGGGAAAACCAGAAAGCATTTTCCCTAAAATCAGGAACAAGACAAGGGTGTCCACTGTCTCTTTTGCTTTTCAATGTAGTAATCAGGAAGGGCAGAGCAGCACTCTACCAACTGAGCTAAACCCCAGCCCCTGGTCAGCCTTATAGCATCAAAGTCTGATTATGTTAGCACACAAAGAGTTTAACCATATGCCCTATAACTGAAACATTAATTGAAATGCCAGTTTATTCATTTACATGGAAAAATCACTGTTGTGGCATATTAGTCTCCTGTTGCTGCTTTAACAAGTTGCCCATAGTGGCTTACAACACAGATTTATTATCTTACAGTTCAGTAGATCAGAAATCTGACATGAGTCTCCCTAGGCTAAATTCAAAGTGCATGTGGGACTATGTCCTTCCTGTTTCCTTGCCTTGTCCAACTTCTAGAGGATATCCACTCCTTGGTGTTGGACCCCTCTTCCATTTTCAAAGCCATTAATTCTTTGGAATTGGATTCTTCTATATCACATCATTCTGACCTCACTGTTCTGCCTCTCACTTCCACTTCTAAGAACTCTTATGACTACATTGAGTTCATCCAGATCATCCAGGATAATCTCTACGATTTAGGGTCAACTGAAAACTTTACCATCATTTGCGACACTAAATTGCTTTTGACACGTGTCATTCTTATTAGGTGCTGTGGAGTCTGTTTCCAACTCATAGTGACCCTACATACAACCGGCAAAACACTATTGTTAGTGCTTCTCTGCTATTCATAGGGTTTTCATAGCATGACATATTCCCAGGTTCTAGGAATTAGGACATGGAAATCATTGATTCTACCCATTATATGTGAAATCAAGAATACTTGAGTCCATATAACTAACGCATGTTTTCTCTAGGACTACTCCATGGGCATGTGGGAGAAGGAAATGGCAACCCACTACAATGGCAATCCCAAAACAGCCATGAGAGCCCTATGAGGGTCACTATGAGTCAGACATGACTGGACAGCACCTAACAAATACAACAACTCCATAAGCATGGTGAGCGTGGAACTACAGCCACACAGTCAAAGTGTCCTTCTCCACTGTGAGCATGATTTGATTGATGGACTCAAATACCAGCATGGCTTCTGCCCATATGACAGTGGGGCTGGTCCCAGCAATATTTGCCCCCTTTTCCATTCCTCCAAGGAAATAACCACCACCACCACCACCACCATCCAGGGCTGCTTTCTGCTGAGCATACCTTTTCTTTAGGGGTAAATATTGAATAAGGTCTTAGGCTATGGACTGAATATGGGTTTGACAGGAGGATTTGCACTCCTAACAGAAGAGACAATGATCAAAATTTTTAAATTGTGGTTAAAATACCTACAACAACATGCATCTCATCCCCAGTGTGATGGTGGTTAGAGACAGGGCGTTTGGGAAGTACAGGTCATGATAGTGGTTCCCTTGTGAGAGGAGACCAGAGAGACCTTCCTCTTCTCTCTGTGCTCTCTGCCCACATCAGATGCAGCCAGAAGATAGCCATCAGAAAACCAGAAGAGAGCCCTTACCAGATCCTGACCATGCTGGCACCCTGCTCTCAGATTTCCCAAACTCCCAAACTGTGAGAAATAATCTCTGTGGTTTAAGCAACCTGTCTGTGGTAAGGAGTTAGAGCAGTCGGAGCCAACTTAGGCAAGTAGCCTGAGTGTCTTCATGCTCAAATGGACCCCTTTTGCACTGCTCTTTTCTGACCCACTGCATACAGAATTTAAAGTTGAATTCTCAATGTATAAGTTTACTTCCAAGTTCTTAAGGAACCTCTAATTATCACCCCCAAGTTCTCACATCATTGATTTAACCCTGTACCTATTTATGAAAGCTTTTGGGAGACAAGCACAAGGGGAATCAGATGTGGTCCCACCCTCAAAGAGATCACCCTCTTTTAAGCTGGATGAGGCTTGTCCAACACCAATGATACCAGATATCACATACCAGCACCTTCCAGAGTAGCTTGGGGCATAGAGGGGAGAGATGCCTATCAGCTAGGGAAGGAGGAGGGGATCTGATGCTGTGATGCTGATTGGCTCACTTGGGGAAAGCTCTGTACTGTGACCCACTTTTATGTTGCCTAGACTTTGATTGTGGGAAATTTTCCCTTTTTTGAATACCAACCCAAAGGAAAAGAACAAGTGGTTTGTCCTTATAAGTACACAATGAGTATGAAACCATATGCTGTTTTTTGGTTGCCAAGACTCTTAATTATGTTCTTTATGTTCTGTATAATGATGAGGATCCATTGTGATTTTTTTAGGATCACTGTGTAGGTGTTATCTTTTATCAGGTACTAACAACAGCTGACATTTATTGGTGCTTATTCTTTGCCAGGCATTGTGCCCAGCATTTGACATGCATCTCATCAATCAATCCTCACATCAATGCTGTGGGGTGGGTCTCATTATGATCTTGATTTTGCATACCAGGCAACTGAGGCTCAGAGAGATTAAGCAACTTGCCTAAGATCATATAGCTGGTCAATGGTGGAGTCTAGGTTTGAACCCAGGTAGTCTAACATTAGAACCTATGAACCTTAGGACTTGCAGCCTTCATGTATTCTTTATGCCTAAATAAAGGGTCTTACTAACAAAGATAAAAGAGACCCACTAGCAAGAATAGTTACTTGGAGGATGTGGCTTAAAGAACAAGAGCATTTGACAGGAGGATTTTCACTTCTGACAGAAGAAATAGTGATCAAAATGTTTAAGTTGAGGTTAAAATACCTGCAACATAAAATTTACCATCTTAACCATTTTTAAGTGCACAATTCAGTGATGTTTGGAAAATTGACATCATTATGCCACCAACACCACCATCCATCTCCAGAATTCTTTTATCTTGCAAAACTGAAACTGTACCAATTAATAACTCCCTACTTCCCTTCCCTCCAGCCCCCTTTTATTTCTATGAATTAGACTATTCTAGATAATGAATATACATGGGAATCAAAGACAGTATGTGTCTTTGGGGGACTGGCTTATTTCACTTAGCATAAAGCCTTCAAGTTTCATCCATGATGTAAGTGTCAGAATTTCCTTTCTTCTTAAGGCTGAGTACCCTCCAATTGTATATGTTGTTGTTGTTGTTAGGTGCCGTCGAGTCAAGTCCGACTCATAGCGACCCTCATAGGGTTTTCAATGGCTGACCCTTTTGGGATTGCCTAGGGAGTGGGTTGCCACATCCTTCTCCCATTTTTGCAGTGCTGGGAATCGAACCCGGGACCTCAGAGACTGCAGCACAGTGCTCTACCAACTGAGCTAAATGCCAGCCCCCAATTGTATATACATACCACATTTTTTAATCCACTCATCTGTTTATGGATACCATTCTGGCTCTCTCCTCAGCCAGCATTTTTCCCACTTCTTTCCCCTCTCAGTTGATTTTGATGCATTGTTTATTTCCAGATTTGCTTTCCTAGTTTAGGCTCTATTAAGCACTATTAAAACAATATTATGCATCCTTATAACTATGCCATACACAAAAATGAAACAAAAGTCAGTATAAAGAAAACATAAAAAGCATTGGTACATAATTTGATATAAAGAAGAAACTACAGATTTCTTAAGCTGTCAACCAAGGGACCACTGTGAGAGGTAGTGAGACCTCTGCATCAATGGTGGGCAAATGGAAGCCACAACCGACTTTTGGAGAAGCTCTGCAGCGTTTCTACAATAAAAGTCAGAGGTGGGTCTAGGGATTCAGCTCAATGGTACAGTGCTTTCCTAACAGGCACAAGGCCCTGGGTTCAATCCCCAGCACTGCAAAAAATCAAAATACGCACGTAAAAGTCAGATGTGAAGTTGGGCTAAGCACTAGCTGGCATCTCTGGGTTGTTCCCAGCACAATAAGCCCCTCTTGGAATTTCCAGTCCCCTTTGTTTACTTCTCTCATTTACCTGTCACCTTGTCACACTATGGGGGCCTGCATGTTGTTGTGATGCAGTAAGCTATGTCATTGGTATTGCAGATACCAGCAGGGTCACCCATGGTGGACAGGTTTCAGCTGAGTTTCCAGATTAAGATAGACTGGGGAGAACCACCTGGCAGCCCACTCCAAAAACAATTAGCCATTGAAAGTCCTATGAATAGCAGAGAAGCACTGTCAAATATAGTGCCTGCAAATGAGCCCCCCACCAGGGTGGAACATTTTTAAGAAGTGGTTGAGGAAGAGTTGTCTCCTCAAAGTAGAGTTGAACTTAATGACAGGAATGGAGTAAAGCCTCTGAGACCTTTTGATGATGCAGCATGACTAAAAATGAGAAGAAACATAATGACTGCAACAGGGAACTCAAACATAAAAAATTGTGTGCATGGCACAGTGTTTGGTAGTGTTTCATTTTGTTGTACATAGGGTCTCTATGAGTCAGATCCAATTCAGTGGCACCTAACAACAACCATAACACATCTACTCAGAAAGGGAAAGAGAATCCTAGGAAGCAGAAGGCCCAAACTGGAGGATCCTCAGCCTTGACACCTCCATTGTCACTGGACACTGTCTGCCCTGGGCTCCTCATGCCTGGCTAACCCTCACGCAGGACACGTTCCAGGGGCCAGCACCAAAGAAATGTGTGGTATGAAATCTCTTAATTGGACACTTGGCAGAGAATCAGGGCAGCTCAGTGGCTCCACTACCCAAGCCTACATGGAGGCAATGGAGAAAAGGGCCCCCAGCCATGGCACAGGATGCCAGTTTCCACTTGGCAAGCTGGTGGATGCTTCAGAAAAGACTACAGGGCAGTAGTCACCAGCTGTCACAGGCTGGGTATTGTTCTCACCCTTTGCCCCCATGGGAAGCCTCATCCGTAGCCAGGCCAGCCTGCCCTGTCCCCTGAACGTGCCTATGCTCTTGCATTCTGCCTCTGTTACCTGTGTGTTACCTGTCACCTGTGCTGCTAACAGCCCACCTGCTTCCTCCTCATCCTGCAACACCCAGTATGCCCAGCCACTTTCTGAACTGCCCAGACTCCCAGGCCATGGGGATCTTAGCAATTCCAGGACTACCTATTGGCTATTATAATAATTTAATAATTTCATAATTTATTAATCTCTTACTATGTGCCAGGCAATATTGTGGGCACTTTGTGTACATCATGCTAATATTCAAAACAAATGTGCAAGGAATGAATGATCAGTGTCCCCACTGTGAAGACAAACTGAGACTATATTATTTGCTAAGATAATATGTGACAAAGCCAGGCCTTCCCAACTCCAAATCCCATGTCCCTTCAATGCAAAACAAAAAACAAAAAACATTTTTTGGTGGAATCTCTTTGTTCTTAGGAAAGAGCACAAGCTTCCTGAAATCTAGAAATATATCAGATAATGTCATGTCCTCCAAAGTGCATAAAATAAAATATGAATAATATATCCTCATCCCATAAGTTTTCACTAGTACCTGATCTATTTCAAGTTGAGTTTCTGTCACTTGCCACCAAAAAGGATCTAGAAAGTACAATGTGCAGACTTTCTAATCATTGTATAATCATAGATCCTTGAGCAAGAATCACTCACAAAATGTCACCAGGAACAGGTAACAGGACTCCACCCTGGGCCTCCTCAAGCATCATTCAGGCATTTGAGTGATTTGGAGAAATAAAGAAAGAAAACTTTACTCCATTCTCTTGGGTGAGGCACCAAGATGTATATTTAAAACACATATTATGCAAGCACTCCCAGGGCAGCCACACCACGAGAGAACATTATTTTAGTGCTGTTCCAACTGCGAGCCCATCTACTTAGCCAGAGGACATTGTTCCTCTCATTGCTCTCTTCTATACTGGGCCAGCCTCACTGCTGTGCTTGCTCCATACTGAGCCTCTTCTGCCCTTCAATTAAGAATTTTGGGATGGAACAGCAGACCCAGATATACACCCATGCAGCTACAACCACTTGATCTCCGATAAAGGTGCCAAAGGCATACTTCAGAGGAAAGCGTCTTTTCAACAAACAGTGCTGGGAAAACTGGGTATCCATACATAGAAGAATGAAAGTAAACCTATATCTCTCATCCTGTACAAAAATCTATTCAAATGAATCAGCGATCTCAATGTAAAACCAAAAATGCTGGAACTACTAGACGCAAATGTGGGGAGCACACTCTAACTCATTGCATTAGCAAGTACTTTCTTAACAAAACTCTAATAGTTCAGTAAATAGCAAGAGTTGACAAACAGGATTACACAAAATTCAAAAGTTTTGCATAGCAAAGGAAACAAATAATAAAGGGAGAACCCACAGAATGGGAGGAAATCTTTGCTTCCTATACATCTGACAGAAGATTAATACCTAGGATACATAAAGAACTCAAGAATTTAAACACCAAAGTAACAATCCAATAAACAAGTGGGCAATGGAACTGAACAGATAGTTTTTAAAAAAAAAAAAAGAAAGAAAGAAATGTAAAGGGCCAATAAACATGAAAAATGTTTAACATTCTTAGCCATCAGGGAAATGCAAATCAAAACCACACTGGGATTCCATCTTATCTCAGAGTTCCTGGCATCAACAAAACAAACAAGTACTAGAGAGAATGCATGGGAGTGAGGGGGACAACACTTTTACACTGCTGGTGGGACTGTAAATTAGTGCAGCCACTATGGAAGCCAGTGTGGACTTTCCTCAGAAAACTAAAAATAAGACTACCACATGATCCAGCTATACCACTTCTAGGAATATATCCAAAGGAAGACAAGTCATCATACCACAGGGACACCTGCACTTCCATGTTTATTGCAGCACTCTTCACAAATGCAAGGAAATAGAGTCAGTCCAGATGTCCATCAACAGATGATTGGATTAAAAATGTGGTACATGTATGCAATGGAACATTATTCAGCAGTAAAGAAGAATAAAATTATGTCCTTTGCAGCAAAATAGATGGAACTGGAGATGATTTTAAGTGAAATAACCCAGACTCAAAAAGATAAATATTGCATATTCTCACTCATATCAGGTAGCTAGATTTACCCTAAAGGAAAATATGTGTGTGTGTGTGTGTGTGTGTATGTATATATGTATATATACACATTATATATATACATATATATATATTTGTATATATCTAAGATTGGAAAATACAAGGGGACCCATCAGTTGCAAAATACTGGACACAGATCTATGAAAATCTCATAATGAATTTCACTATACTATATGCAATTTTTTAGAAATCATACTATACCTCATAAATATATATCATTATTACTACATATAAATTTAAAAATTTATAAAATGTTTAAGGAGATGGAAGCGTCCATAATCCTGATTTAAAAATTGCACAGTGTATACATGGGCTGAACTATTGCTCTGTACCCCATAAACGTATACAATCAAAATACTTAATTTAAAATAAGAAGAATTTGGGGATGTTGGCTCTGAGATGCATATAAGCCACCTAGCACCAGGCTTGACATATGGTGGGTCTAGTTAGAGGGACACATTGGGATTATTATAGAAAGACCTGGGAGGGCATCTGGAACAAAGTCCATGAACCCAAAGGTCTTCTGAGGCTTGGTGGGCTATAAGAAGAGCCCATGACACCTGGTGACTCACTCCAGGCTTAGCATCAGGGAGGCCAAACAGGGTACCGGGAGCCTCACAGTGAAGATCGCAAAAGCTTTGCCCAACCAAGGATGCAGCAGCTCTCCCACTTGCCTGGTTGTACAGATGAAGCTTGACCCGGAGCTGTCAGCCCTTTCCAAACACTCAAAGATACTGCAAAGCATGTGTGTGTGTGTGTGTGTGTGTGTGTGTGTGTGTGTGCACGTGTGTGTGTGAAATCTCACAATGGCTAAATATTAGCAATTTACTTCACCTGATTTTACAATGTTACCTAAGTCAAACAAACTTGATTGTGGGCTGAATCCTGCCTATAAGCGGCCAGTATAAGACCATCCCACAGAAGCAGTACCTGAGTACCAAGGGCTCACAGCTTGTGGTGAGCAGAGAGAATGTGGGGGCTGGACTTCAGGGCAGCCCAGTCAGGGTATGTCCACTCTAGCCTTTGCTCTGCTGCATGCAGCTGATGCAGAGCTTCACCATGTACTCTGATGGAATATATCTGCAAGGTCACCTGGAGGCCCCACCTCTGCCAACACTCCTTCCTGTCACTGCTGTATCCACCTCTCTAGCCCACGACGCTTTGTTGTTGCTGTTGTTGTTAGGTGCCGTTGAGTCAGGTCCGACTCATAGCGACCCTCATAGTGTTTTTAATGGCTGATTGTTTTCGGAAGTGGATTGCCACATCGCTGTCCCATTTTTGCAGTGCTGGGGATCCTCAGAGAGTGCAGAGCAGCGCTCTACTGACTGACCTAAACCACGACCCGTTAGCAGGTCCCAGTCGCTTCTTGGACCCATGCCTGATCTTCTGGGCCGGGCATAATGTTTTTTCTCTTCCACCATTCTTTCCCCCGATGTCATTCTGGGAGCTTTAGAATTTGGCTCCTTCACTTGATCACATGCTGGAGGCAGCCACTCTCTGCCAGGGACTGCTTTCAGCCCTGGGGACACAGAGTGAATCAGACCCAGACCCTGTTTGAGGAGTTGTAACCATTAACTTTATGTGTCGTGTCAGTCAGACTATGGAGCCCAAGTACGTGATCCAAAATCAGTCTATACATCACTGGGAAGGCATTCTTTAGACAAGATTAACATTTTAATCAGCAGACTTTGAGTAAGGTGGGTGGTCCTCCACTCTGTAGGCACGCCTCATCCAATCAGTTAAAGGCCTTAAGAGGGAAAGATTGGGGGCCCTAGGGAGAGAGAAAATTCTGCCTCGAGGCTGTCTTCGTACTCAAGTTGCAACCTCAAGTCTTCCCCGGGTCTCCAACCTGCTGGCTTGCCCTGCAGATTTCAGACTTGCCAGGTCCAACAATCATCTGAGCCAATTTCCTAAAATAAACCTCCCTTTCCCTTTCTCTAGGCATATTGCACGTACACACACATGTACATTCGAATGCATGGCTCAGTTTCTCTGCAGAACTGACTGATACCGGAGTTCACAGGCTAGTGGGAAATGTGCTGCCTATCACTTCTTCTCATCATTCTAAACTTATGGGTGATGGGAGAGCATGAGAAACTGGGGGAGAGGATCGTTCCTGACCCCCAGATTTGTAAGCAACATTTTGTATAACAGGCCTGTATTTTTCTGAGAAAGGTGTTGAGGAGTTTGGGATACCCCTACCCCCAAAATCAAAGACTTCTAAATTCCCTTGTGTTGAAATGCCCTTCCAATTCTCATATTCTGCAATTCAGTGGGACTTAAAGTGTTTCTGTGGTTGGCCTTGCACACATTAACCAGGGGTCCAGAAAGTCTTTGGTGCTCATTCCAAAGAAAACCACCAAGGAAGGGTAATAAGAGTCCTGAATCCAGAATCGGACATTTATGGGTCCAAACTTTCTCTCTGCTATTTACTAGCTCAATGACACAGAGTATATCAATTACCAGTCTGAACCTTGATTTCCTCACCCATAAAACAGAAATCAGGATACTACCCCCAAGAGACACTGTGAAGCTTCACTGAGATGGGAAATGTTAATCCAACCAGTATAGGCCCTGACAACAAAGGCGCCTAGGAAATGTCCACTTACTTGTGTGTTCTCAGAGATATACTCAAGTCAGGGGGAGATGCTATCCTCGGTTTGCAGGGCTTCAGACAAGCTGCTGTCCACTCAGTCACTGGGTTTGCTCCCTGAATCATAAGGAATCCATCTTCTCCTTAAAACTCAAACAAACATGTTTGTCTTAGAGAGGCAGCTTCGCTGCTCTTGTCTGTCAACCGGAGACAATACCTTCCTCAAAGAACTGTCACAAAGCCAGGATGCAAGATTCTTACAAATGCCTGTGTGTCTACCCCAAACCAGAAGGCAGAAGAGAGCAGCAGCTTAGAGTCTGATTCACAGAGAGAATGACCTTCCAGTTGGGCCTGACAGCTTGCTGGTATTCAAGCCATTTTCCCCCACTTAAAGCAAAGTTGGTAGAGGTGAGCACCTCATTGTTTGTAAGGTCTTAGTGAGGTAAATCATTCAAAGCCTGGGCCCTCTGTCTTGTAGGGGTTGTAAGCCTGCAGAATCATTATTATTATTATTATTATTATCATTATTATTATTATTATTATTACTATCACTACCCTGGGGCTGGGATTTAGCTCAGTTGGGTAGAGCACTGCACTGCAGTCTCTGTAGTCCTGAATTCAATTCCTCGCACCACAAAAATGGGAAAAGGACCTGGCAATCCACTCCCAAGGCAATCTCGAAAACAGTCAGCCATTGAAAACCCTATGAGGGTCGCTATGAGTCGGATATCGACTCGATGGCACCTAACAACAACAACATCACTACCCTACCTTTTTCTGGGGAAGGTGGTCACTAGACTGCTGATAATAAATTCTTGCTATAAATTTCCCATTTTGTCTAATTTCTTATGACACAGCCTTTTATCACCTGCCACCAAAAAAGCCCTGGAAAATGCCTTCTGAAGTGTACTTCTTACTCTACACTGAGGATCATGGAGCTGGGCAGGTCATTAGCTCTCACCTCCAACTCCAGGTGAGCCGCTTGAGGTCCTAGGGTGAAGCCATTTGCCCAGTGGGGCTAGAATAGGATGCAACAGGAGAGTCAGTCACTCTCAATGATTTCTGCTTCATCTTACTGACCACAGGGGCCAGAACGTTTAGACAGCAGCCAAGAAACTTGGCAAGAGCTTCCTGATGAGGAGTCGTGGGGCAGGAGAAAGCATGAGAATTCTATTCCCAATTATGTCCTGTTTGACTTGGCCCTCCCTGTAGCTGGCAAAGCCAAATGCCAGCAGAGTTCTTGCCCTTGGGTGGCCATTAGCAAGACTGACTTCTAATTCTGGCTGATTATTTTGGACATGTTGCCCAGCCTCTTTTATTCCCATCTTCCCATTTGTATGTCTGGGATAATAATAGTTTCCTCTCTTTGGGGAAAATTTCAATGGCTTTTTTTTATAACCGAGTTACATCATTTGTTCCCCCTTAATTCATTTTGTTTGTGTAGGCAGGAAACAGTTTGCAGCCAGCAGCCAGCAGCCAGCAATCACTAATCACACTGACAATTTGTTAAAAATGAACTGCCAAATGCATTTTAAGACTAGGTCTCTGTTTCCTAAGGAAACATTCATCCGGGTGTGAGTTTTTGTCTACGCTCAGGCATTACATTGCTGACTAGAGGGAGAGTTGGAATACAAAGAGCCCCATGGACTGAGTAATAGGGATTCCCATGTGAACTGAGAGACCTTAGTGAGGTCATTTGACTTATCTGAGTTTCTGTTCCTTCAACTGAAATACAAGCAAGTTGAACTAACAGACATTAGTGTCCTTTTCAGTGATACTGCTCATTGTTGTTGTTGTTGTTAGGTGCCATCGAGTTGGTATCTGACTTATAGCGACGCTCATAGGGTTTTCAATGGCTGACTGTTTCGGGATTGCCTTGGGAGTGGATTGCCAGGCCCTTCTCCCATTTTTGTGATGCTGGGAATTGAACTCGGGACCTCAGAGACTGCAGCACAGTGCTCTACCAACTGAGCTAAATCCCAGCTCGTGATACTGCTCAGACTCCCCAAAATAATAAGGAAAGGAGCATTAGGATTGGTACATGGGCTAAGGTAACATATTTGGAGAAGTCATTGCTATTTTGTGTCCTCGTACTTTACCAAGAGTTATTATAATCAAATATAGTTAATGCATTTTTCATATTGTTTAATTTATTCATTCCCTTCAACAATATTTCTGTATACATTAAGAATGCATATTTTGTTCATCCTTCAAACTCATCTTCCAAATACCTGTGGAAGTTAGGAAATAAATCTTTGGTACTTACAGCAATAAATCTTTTTCTTTATTTCTTTACATCACCATTAGAGAGCCTAGATAAAATAACCAAGTTACCTGAGAGTTCAGACAAAAATCATGTCCATTTTTTTGGGACTATACCTCTGCCTTTAAGATTATACTCTCTTAAAAAAAGACAGGTCATTTATCCTGGTCTTAGCATTTCAGAAAGCTGAGATGCTCCGGGGCACCAAAACAACGATCCCCTGGTGTATCCTGGGCATAACCATAACTATCACACTCACATTGCAGACAAGTCCTCCCCAGCTGAGGTGTACATCCTAGATAACAGGGATAATATGAACTAGGTAAGTATAGACCCCAGAGGTAAGTGACTGGATATATTTTTTTCCTAAAATAAAAGGACCAACTTTGCACAGACAAAAACTACCCTCTTTCATCAGACAATGACCATTGGCACTAGGATAGTTATTCCATCTGAATAATCAAGGAGAACTGTTCATTGTGTTAAAGAGTACTCCATGGGGCAAATATCCCGAAACTTGGAAAAATACTATACAGCAGGACCTCTGGTGGTATGTTTAGGAGAACAGCAGCATGCATGGAACTAGGAATCTCTGCTCTCATGCTTCCTATGTGGAGTTTTTTGCGAAGGTCCAAGTCTCCCTACACTTCATTTTGCCAACAAAACAACTAGGCTAACAGATACAGCACACAACTGGCTCTCCAGAATCAAGAGGAGAGTACAGAATTAAACTCAGAAGGAAAGTGAATGGCCCTTCTCCCATAAAAATTAGAAAATATCATATATCTGTATGTGACTTTCAAAAATAGGATTCACAAGAGCATGCTTATCTATCATGGTAGATTCTTAGAGTTGAGAAAGATTTCAGGACTGATGAGTCTAGAAGTTGAAACCTGGGGCCATGCACCCTTAGGGATTTCCATAGATGCTCAGCCTTCAAAGGAAGATAGATGTGATATTCAGCTCTCTGTAACTAAAACAAATGCTTGAGAAGACAATAAACTTTGAACAGATTTCTTTCGGCCCACAATTTGAAGGGTTCCAGTCTGTGACCTGGCCTGCAGCTGTAGCCCTGTGGCATCTGATCCCGTCAGATCTCGGAAGCTAAGCAGGGTCGGGCCTGGTTAGTACCTGCATGCGAGACCACCTGGGAACACCAGAAGCTGTAGGCTCAGGAGAAGGACCTGGCAACCCCCTCCCAAAAATCAATCTGCCATTGAAAACCCTATGAACAGCAGAGAAGCACTGACAATAGTGTTTCGCCTGTTGTACTCAGGGTCGCTATGAGTTGGATACTGACTCCAGCACCTAACAACAACAGCAAGAAGTCTGTGATCTGGCACACTCATTTTTATTAGGTCACTAGTGAGAACAGTGGATGCCAATGGCAGGGAGTATATGGTGGAGCTGCTTACCTCATGGACAAGGAGAAAAAGAAAGAGAAAGAGACCGTGGTTGCACTATCCCCTTCGACAGACACTCCTCCAATGACCTGAAGACCTCACTAGGTCCCACCTCTTAAAGGTTCCACCATGTCCCAATAACAGCAAGCCAGGGACCATGCTGTTCACCCATGGGTGTTTGAGGAACATTCAAGATCCAAATTATAGGCAATGTCTGTAGTTTTTGCCTTCCTGGCCTCATTGTGCCCATCATGTAGTAAGAGCACCCTAATTGTATTCTGGGAAATGACCCCTGTTATGTTCTCTATGTGGTTAAATAGGGCCCATCCACCTCATGTCACAGGCATGGGTGTGGGGCTAGCTGAGCATCTGGGCTGCTGTCACTAGGGTCTGGGCTGAGGCTGGGCTCAACCTTTACCAGAACCACAAGGAAAAGTTGTGCCCTTCTATTGGGGTTGCTCAGCTGATGGCAATCTTTGCCATCACTTGGGGAGAAAGCCGAGAGGTCAGCAGAGCCGAGACAGGAGCAAGTCCCTCTAGCATCCTCTGAGCTGCTGGATCCAACATGCTTAAAGCCACATCCACTCCAGGGCTTCTGAGGACCACAAACCATTCCACCACCTTCTAGTATATGCCAATTCGAGCTGGGTCTCATGCTTAGAAAAGAATCTCGACCAATATAAGAGATCTCATGAATTCTTTGAGATGCTATGCAAATCTTGTGTAGGTATGCACAGGTCTATTGTCCTAGGGAGAGGTCAGGTCTCCTCCATGGGTTCTTAAATCCAAAAGCTGAGATCCGTGGAGAGAAAGTAACTTGCCCCAGGTCCCTTGGCAAGTGGAGAACAGAACCTGGACCAGAATTCACATCTCAGACTCTCCTTCTCCCCAGTGGATGCCAGTGTCTGACCAGATCAAATTGCCAGGGAGCTACCAACCACCACCTGCTGCTGACCATCCCATGCTCCAGCCCCCCTAGACCAGGTAAGTCAGGGGTCTGCAGATGCAGCTCTAAGCACTGGTATTTTCAAAAGCTCCCTGGAAGGATCAAATGTGCAGTTAGGGTGAGAATCCTTTGCTTACAACATGAAGACAAAGATAAAGAAACACACAACCCCCCACCAGATATTCATGAATAAACATTAAATGATATGCCACCAACATAACATGGAATATCTTACTCCACCCAAGCACCAAGCAAGGTGTGAGGGTGCAAACTGGCAAAAACACAGCACCTGCCCTGAAGTACACTCTGTCTCTTGGGTAAAAGCTAGTAAGACCCATCCGTTGAAGGAAATGCTGCATTTCATGGGTGGCAGAAGGGAATCCTACGCAGCCCCGCCTTCAAACTCTCACCTCCTCACTCTCCTGTCTCTTAAATTAAATGAACAGTCTTAAGAAGATCTGGTCAAGTGTTGTGTGTGTTTGAAACAGTCCCCTTTAGGGAATGTAAGGCCTTTAATATATTTATAATAATTCCTTTTACTGCAGTATATAGGTAACAGTTTTCCAAAGAGGCCTACCAATGGTCATTAGACTGTTTCACTTCATCATCTATGAGACCCTCCACCCTACTTCCACCTATTCTCCACCCAGCACAGGAGCTGTGGCATGTAATTGTTCAGACCAAAAATTGTTCACTAATTACCTCCATGTCCCAAGCTCTGTACCGAATGTTTAGGGATGGAAAAACAAAGAATGAATCCAAAAGAAAGAATAAAAAACCTATGCCGTCAAAGAGCCAACAGTCAAGGGAAAAGTGGCAGATAGATTAGTACCTACTTCTAATGAAAGCAGCCTACAGCCGTACCACTGTGGCATCAGATCCTGTCAGATCTTGGAAACTAAGCAGGGTCAAACCTGGTTAGTACTTGGAAGGGAGACCGCCTGGGAACACCAGGTGCTGTAAGCTTGGGAGAAGCTTGGCAACCCACTCCCAAAACACAGTTGGCCATTAAAAACCTTATGAATAGCAGAGAAGCACTGACAATACTGTTTTATATGTTGTACATAGGGTCACTATGAGTTGGATACCAACTTGACAGTACCTAACAACAACAGCAGTGAAAGCAAGCTGTGCTAGCGATAAATGTTATAGTTCCATCTCCACTTGGTAAGTGTCTGCTACATCCAGGCACCTTGCATTGTAGGGCTTCATGGCATTCAGTTCTCACAGCACCACCATCCGGCAGCTGCCATTATTCACATTCCACAGGTGAGAAGTCAGAGACTTGGAGGCCCATCTACAATTTGGAAATCAGCTTCATTGCAAACAAGAGGAAAGTGCTCCCCACACGAAGTGCAGAATGCATCAGGGGCCAGGGAAACTGGGTTCGCTTTCACCCATGGAGCCCCAGGGCACCTGTCTCTGCACTGCCAATACAGAGGTGAATTGGAGGAACAAGATTTCTGCTCTAGAGGAACTCACATCTAGAGAGGGGACTCAAATAGTAATTTCAGAGAGTGTTAATCACTTTAAATAAAGGAAATCATATCAAAGAAATTAATCTGTGCTTGAGAAAGCATAAGGAACAGTCTCTGGGCCTGGGAATGTAGCGACAGAATGCTCATCTAGCATGCATGAGGCCTGGGCTCAATCCCTAGCACTGAAAAAAACAAACAAACAAACAAACACAGTGTCTATCTTGGAAGTTTTTTTTAATGCCAAAATGGAAAAATTGGATGAAAGAAACAAGAAATAAGGTTAGAAACTGGGAGACAGGTAGAGCTGAAAAGGCTGGTGCCTCACATGTGCAAACTTCTCCAGAGGAGCGCCCTTGGAGGGACCTTGCTGGAGGAGCACCAGTGGGCAGGGACAAAGACCCCCCATCCTCGGCCCAAATTCAAGACTGAGCCCCATGGAGGTAAAGTAACTCCTCCAAGGAGACCCAGACAGGAAGTGGTAGGCCTGAAATTCCAACTCCAAGGGTGGGCCAACACTTCAGGGACACTATTGTTCCTTGGTGTGCCTTGTCCATTACTAAAAAAGCCTCAATTGATGTGGAGGGTCATCCAGAAAACGATAGTCTAATCCATTCTGGGAATCGAGGGGATTTAAAGTACAGTGTTTGTGAGGTTCAAAAGAATGAATCCTGTCCCCACCAATTACCCTTCCTCACTGCTGGAGGCCTGGAAAGATAGTTCTGCCAGAAACAATGGCCATTGAGGAAATAAAATCCCTTTTGATTATTAGCTGGGCCAGCAGCTGGTACCATAATTCAGTGTTTCAGATAAAGGGTAAAGATTAATTAAAATACACGGATTACACCTGAGTCTAAGCAGAGCCTCTATTTAAAAAAAAAAAAAGTCCAAATTTTGACTCTTCTCATTCTCTTTTCCAAATTTAAGGAGAAATATGGGCTGGCACTATATTAGACACAGCTTAATTAATACTCATTCTCTAAACAGAAGCAATAAAATGTATGAGTAAAGTTGTCTACTGTCCTTTTCTATTGGGCACAACTGTGCTGTCCAATATCATACCTATTAGGATATTATTTTTTTGACCTTAAATTAATTTAAACCAGATAAAAGTGAAAACTTAAATATTCAGTCAGACCAGCCACATTTCTAGTGCTCCACAGCCATACAGCTAGTGGCCACCCTGGTGGACAGTACAGATGTAGACAAGTTCCATCACTGCAGAAAGTCCCACTGCACCATGATGGCCACAGAGGAAACAAGGGGACATGAGAGAGAAGAAGGAACTGTCTCAGAGGGTCAGGAGCGCTCAGCTTACCCAACCAGTTCTTACCGTAAAAGGCAATCAGAAAGAGGGACTTGAAAACTGGTCTATACCCTTCAATACACAATGAACCTACCCAGGGGCAGTAATGACCCAACATAAACCATAGTTGATGCCTGAATGGTGAATGCACGTGTGCCCACCTCAAGTAGAAACAGAGCTGGGGTAGGGGGCAAAAGATCCTTGCTGCCTCCTAGGTGTGTATATGAAGCTCCCACTACCCAAAAGTTAATTTTTTAAAAAAAAAAAGAATTTTGAACAACCTGAATTAATCCACTTGCTTTCCGGAATATGTATGAAATCCCAGAAAAGGAATGATTGACCCATTTAGGGTCAGGTGGTCAGGTTAGTCACTCCTGAGGGGTTAGAATGTGGCAGTTAAGGGTGTGGCCATGTGGTTGGAGCATTACCACACCTGGACATCCCAGTACAAGAGGCAGACAGCAGGGCAGGGGCCACTACCCTGGGGCCACACCACTCACTGTACTTCTCACTGTGTTTAGTCCATCTTGGCTTGTTTGTCCCAATCTCTGGGATTTTTGAGGACCAGGATCCGGTTTCCCTTACTGTGCCTAGCCCTGCACCTGCCTCCCAGTTGTCTATTACTTGTCAATAAATGTTTAACTGGGCATTTATTAAGTCCTACCTTGGGCCAGGGACATAGCTACATGCTCTTTATGCATTGATTAATTTAATCATTACAGAAAACTTAAGTGTTGGATTTTACTCAGTGTTTTTCAGACAAAGAAACTGACCCTCATCAAAGTAAAGCAGCTTCTTCAAGGTCACACAATCAGTAAGGGCACCTAGAATTCAAACTCCCATCTATCTGACTTCCCATGGTAATAAATGTTTTAGAACGAAGGAGTGAATGTTAACATAATTGATTGAATGAAATAAAAACTGCTCACCAAATAACTGTTTACCATTGTATTCCACTAAAAATTACATAAATCTGAGGTCACATTCAGGATCAATTTTGAGTACTGCAATTAATGTCTGTTTTCTATAAAGAAAATATACTTAAGGAGCAAAAACATGACCTAGAACTATATTAAACACAACCTTATTAATAACGATGTTCCAAATAGAAACAATATAATTAAGAATGAAGTAGATCGCCAACATTTTCTACCTGGCACCGATAGCCTCGTGTTAGACTCTTACCTGCTTTTCTTACGTGCTTGACCTCTGCATGTCAATGACTTACAGTCAATAACTGGCATACAATTAGCATTCAGAGTGCCCTTAGCTTGCATTTCTAAATAGCTCAATAGCTAAACAATAAAAGGTAACTCTGGCTTTCTCGATTCCTGTCTCATAACTCACACATTGCCTCCTCCCAATACTCTACACCCTGTGGTCTGCTCTCTCATTTGTTCTCTAACCATCCAAAAGACCTTGCCCATTCATTTTCACCTCTGCTCTTGCCATTCCAGCAGCAGGATCGCTGTCTCATCTCATCTAGGCCCCATTTAGCCCTATTCACTCTTTAAGGCTCAGTGAAACCCACACAAAAGTGAACGTGAGTGGCTTCAAATATTCCTCTGCTGGCTCTGCCCCAGGGGACGTTTGTCTCTGCGTCAGTTGACAGACCAGAAGCTTACACATTCACATGACAGGTGGAGTTCAGCGGATCTAGGCTGAACTGCTCCAGGTTTAGTCTCAAG
The DNA here is from genome assembly GCA_007922755.1 of Pedetes capensis. Taxonomy (NCBI): domain Eukaryota; kingdom Metazoa; phylum Chordata; class Mammalia; order Rodentia; family Pedetidae; genus Pedetes; species Pedetes capensis. The sequence goes on along the minus strand of VMDO01014539.1, from coordinate 29,843 downwards.
TGCAAGTTGGGTCCAGGTACGCACCTCATGTTGCCCCTCTTCCTCGGTCTAGGAGATAAATAAGGTGGTTATTCTCCTGGCAAAAGATAGATGCATGGAAGCAAACCCGAGCATGCTGGCATATCTTAAGTCTCTGTGCACATCATGTCTACTAGCATCCCATTGGCCAAAGCTAAAAACATGGTCAATGCCAAAGTTAGGGAATAAAGTCCTTTTCTCTCATCAGGATGGGAGAAGAAAGCGAGTACTTACTAAATAATAATTTGAACTCTATAGACACTACCATGCATTTTAAATGTCTCTTCTTTTGCCACAGCAGTTTAGAGAATGTAATCCAGATGTTGTTATTGTTAGGTGCCACCAACATATCGATCCTGCTTACAATAGGTGAAACACTACTGTCAGTGCTTCTCTGCTGTTCATAGGGCTTTCAATGGCAGATTGATTTTTGGGAGTGGTTTGCCAGGTCCTTCTCCCAAGCCTACAGCACCTGGTGTTCCCAAGCAGTCTCCCGTCTAAGTACTAACCAGGCCTGACTCTGCTTAGCTTCCAAGATCTGACAGGATCAGATTGCCACAGGGATATGGCTGAAGGCTGTAATCCAGATAAAGAGGAAGAAAAGCATCCACTTAGATCTCAGGGAAAAACAGAAGCTGCTATGCACACAGCCTGTCATCAGGTATAAGGAGGTAGACAGAGCACACAGAGAGCGGTCAGAAGGGAGCAAAAGTTTCCCAGCAGCTGCATGTTCTTGGCAAGAACTTATAACCCCAAGCTGTTGGTGGTATAAGCCCATGGCAATATTTTATAGGGAAATTTGAGAACATATATTATAATCTACAAATATGCATGCCCTTTGACCCAGCAATTCAACTTCTAAGAATTTGTTCTAAGATAGAAACAAATGCATACACACAGATTAGACGCATTGTTTGCACAGAAATAAAGAGAAAAAAGAAAGCAAGAGCAAAAAAGAAAGAGGACTAGTTGAATATCTCTGTCTATAAATCTGATTGAGTGAATCATAGCACGTCCATACAACATATTCTAAAGCCATTAAAAATAATATGCTAAATCTACCCGTGCTAATTCATTCATTCAAAAAATTAAGTGTGTGCCCACCATACACAGAATCCTGTTCATGGCATAGGCAATGTAGCAGAAAATGAGACACGCAGGGAGTTTCTTCTCAAAAAGAAAGAGAGCAGTGGGAGACTACGCAAGTCAATAATAAGATAATCGCAGAAGGATTATGCTCTGCAAAAATCGAGCAGGATGATGTGCTAGGAGCAGCCTGGGAGAGGGACCACCTTTAGTGAGAGTCTGTGGGAGGCCTGTCTAAGGAAATAGTGTTTGCATGAGACCTGCATGGCCAGAAAGGCCAGTCCCTACTTGAAGAACCAGAAAACATAGGGGAAGAGCATTCCTGGGAAGGGAAACAGCAAGGGCAAAGGCCCTGGGGCGGGAATGAGCCTGGTTTATTCAAGAGAAGGACCAAAAGCCAGTGTGGTAAAAGCAGAATGGTGCAGAGAAGCAGTGGTACAAAGTGAGGTCGGAGAAGAGCTGGAAGACCCAGTTTCCAGTCCACCTCCTACATGTTTGTCTTCAGTTTCTCCATTAGTCAAATGGAGTCACCAGCAGCTTTATGTCCTAGGATCTCTCCATGAAGTCCGGTGCGATGGGCAGGGCAGGCGTTATTGTTCCCACTTGACAGATGAGGGAAACAAAACTCCCAAAGTTTGCAACTCTGTCCCCAATCATGCCTTTTGTAGTCTGTGGGGCTCCTTAGCCTGAGATCAGAACCCCACACCCCACCGCTGTTGAGTGCAACAGAGACACCACCGCTCTGAGAGTCCTTCAGGAAGGTAACTCAGAACTCAACTTCATTCCTGTGCACCACGTTTATAAACATTTCAGGCTAGCCAATCAGAATCTGTGACGGTTCCATGAAATTTTGGGTTACCCAATCAGCACCATATGACTCAGCAAAAAAATTTGAGAAGGGAGCAAGAAACTGGAGGAGGGACATGCCCCGACTGCAGTGAGCAGGAGCCTCAACCTCATGGCCTCAGCCCAGGTGTGCCACAGCGAGTCATAAAAGAGTCCCGGGTGTGCCTCAGAACTGGAGGTGGGCTAGACACACCTCGACCCAAGCAGGCTCAGGACTGTTTCCTCCCTTCCTTTCTTGGCCCCCTATTACTTTCTAGATTTATCCCTACAGTATTCGGTAGAATTGGGGCTGAAATTCAAATCTCCTTATGGTGACCACAGTCCCCTTTCCAGCTCATCACAATCCACCTTGTTTGTGTATTTCAATACACACAGCTACTCCACATGCCACAGTGAAATCTTCTCATCTCCAATTCTTTTTAAGTCGGTTTTAATCCCAGGGGATAAATTGAGTTGTTTAGTCAACAGCTCAGAGCTGCCCATGGGTTTTACTTTCAATATAATTTGTCACTCACATATTTCTCTCTCTTTCCAAAACATGAGAGGATAACGTGCTGGAACTATCTGCATTGTAGAACTTGGAAAGAGAGAAGATATGGGGTATAGAGGGGGACACCAACAGTGTCCACCCAACACATCCAATGTCACCCTGCTTATAAAGTGTGAGAACAGGATTTGAACTGGTATCTGTTCAAGTCGGAAGTGTTTGCTTTTTCCATTTATTGGGGTAGAGCATGTGAAGGGAAAGGTAGAATTCCTGGCCCATGGTAAAGCTCAGTTCCCTTCAGCTGCTATCATTGCACCACTCACCATGTTGGCAGAAAGGTTCCCCCTGGTCGCCAGTCACCTGACCTAATGGCACAGAATCCACCCAAAGGATTCACTGGATTAAAAAGATCAGGCTGTGAGGATTCCAGTTAATTCCAGGCCGTGAATCCTCCCTCTGTAATTCGTACAAAAGCTTGGCCGTCACACTCCATTTCTCAGAACAAAATCTGCTGGGGCCTGAGAGATTAATCAGACTTCATTAATTCTGCAAAATAAACCGTGGCATGTTTACCTGCACACGGAGAGGCATTATCGTAAATCACCAAAATTAAAGCTTACCTGTTTCCGCAGAGGAGCAGCCTGCATTCAGTACCAGTGAGCAGAAGGTCACAGCACCAATGGCTTCTCAATGGCTGCATTTCTTTCCAGGACCTTCCGGCGACCAGCGGGACCAGCTGTACTGTTCTCCACTTGGAGTATTAACAGAGCCACAAACAGAGCTCTAGGGCTTTAAAGGGGGTACAGTACATGTGAGGGTATATTTTTGCTCAGAATAAGTAAAAACTAAGCTACAGTCACCTGCAGCAATAGCCCTGTAGCATCCAATCCCATCAGATCTCAGAAGCTAAGCAGGGTCAGGCCTGGTTAGTACTTGGATGGGAGACCACCTGGGAACACCAGGTACTGTAGGCTTGGGAAACAAACCCGGCAACCCACTCCCAAAAATCAATCTGCCATTGAAAACCCTATGAACAGCAGAGAAGCACTGACAATAGTGTTTCGCCTGTTGTACGTAGGGTCACTATGACTCAGATACTGACTCGACGGCACCTAATAACAACAAGAAGCTACAGTCAGAGGAGATTAGAAGTTTGAGAGGTACTGATTTGTTTTTAAAGCCATAGCTTCTTCAGGTAAAACATGAACATATCTTCAAGATCTTTAGAACAGACCTGAAGCCCAGAAGGAACTAGTAATTTGCATAAAGTCACACAAGTCATTAAAGGCAGATATGGGACGAGAACTAGGGACTCCCGATTCTCAACTATTCTGATCTTTTTTCCACTGCAATGCTTCTGCTGGGGACTTGGGTTAGTACAGAATATATCTGAGATACTTATTCCCTCCTGAAAGGAGTGCACAGCCTAAGTTTAGTCTTGACCTTGTGTCTTCCTTCAGTCAAGAGAAGGGATAGGACACCTGCCAGCCGCAGTGGAATGTGCATGAGAAGGCTGCACCCTGGCAAGCCCTCAGGTCCCACGGGATGAGAGAATCATGGAGCAGACCCAGATCCACCCAGAGCAGGCATCTCTAGCAGACCCGGAGACGTGGGAGTAAAAGAAATGCCAGAGTCTCTGAGTGAGCCCTTCAGTCACCTGATATGCATATTCCCTATTGAATCAAGGCTCATGCTACAAACACAGGAGCAATCACTGCATGAGGAGTTGTCTAGGCTTTGGCAGAGTTGAGTTCAGATCTTGGTTTTTGCATCTGTTGACTATGGGATCTTGGGAAAATCATTACAACCCTCTGAGACTGCATCTTCCAAGTTGTGAAATGAAAGAAATCATACTTACCAATCCCATTGACTTGGGAGGCTGGAGCAGAAGGATGACAAGTTCAAGTTCAGAGATAGCCTGGACAACTCAGTGATACCCTATCTCAAAATAAAGAATAAGAAATAGGGGTGTGGGGTCATGTCAGTAGTAGAGCATGTGCCTAGCATGTGCAATGCCCTGGGTTCAACTTCTAGCACTTCTGATACTACTGATAATAATAATACTTACCATACAGAGTAGCTCAGTATTTGAAACTCAGAGATTTATATTAACTGTCTAGCATACAGTGGTGTTTAGATTGCAACCCCTACAGTTGGAGAGTTGGGAAAATATCATTTGTAACAATACTGAAAAATCAATAACATCAGACATGCATTTCCTTCTTTCTAATTTTTAGCTGGGTACACAATGCCCAAAATAAAAACTATATTTTCCAGATCTCTTTGTAAGTAGTATGATTTCTGAGGAGGTTTTAGCCAAGAGGATAAAAGTGTAAGTGCCATACAGAACTTCTTGGACATAGTCTAACAAAGAGAGAAAACATTCTTCTTCCCTTCCTTTTTCCTACTGGTTTGAGTGTGGGCGCGATGGCTGGAGATCAAGCAACCATTGGACCATGAGTAGGAAACCAAACGTCACGTATGATACAGATTGGAGACAAAAGGAGCTTAGGTTCTAAAACTCTGCCCTCTTCCCTGGACCACCTACCTGTGGACTTTCTTTAAAATATAAGCTACTAACTTGCTTGAACCACAATTACTTAGGGCAACTCTACTCAGTATCTCTTAGAGCTTGTTAGAAATGCAAATACTTGGTCCCTGCTTCGGCCCTCTGGACTGGGAATATCAGCTGAAGAGCCCAGGAATCTGTGCTTTAACAAGCTTTCCAGCTGAAACTCCTGCTCACTGAAGTTTGAGAAGCACTTCTTCAGAGTTTTCCAGCACATACCTACCCTGATAACTAACAGAATAGTCCTTAATTATAGGCTTTTCAAGGACTTGGCTTAAAAGGCAGATAAACCAAAGCCAAGAAAGAAGGCAAAGCCAATAGCTGACAATGTCAAGATTTAAAGTGACTTTGACAGAGTGGAACACTGGACCAAAGCCAAGCAGGGGAAATTTAATGGGAGCATATTAAAATCAAATCAAAATGTTCTTTCTTTATTGAAGGAAATATAAAATGTTCTACTCTGTGACTTCTTAAATTAAAAAGATAAAATGTAAAATTATATATTTTAAAATACAGCAAATAACGCTGTAAATTAATCCCCATTATGTCTAGTTAAAGGAATGAGAGGAGAGAGGCTCAGGAAAGGGAAGGAGAGAAATTTTCAAAGTAATAAAGAGATGCAGAGTACAGGACAGAAAGGAAGAGAACTGGGATCCAATTTAGAATCAGCCTGTGGATTCTAAGATGATTTTTTACATACAGAGGCAATCGTGAGTCAGGTTTTACTGAGACTATGTGCCAGGCATGGTGCGCATTATGCAAATGTACCTTCTCACGGACTCTCTTATTATCATTGTTTTTCAAATGCAGAAACAGAAGTAGTGAAGAAGCTAAGTTTCCCATAGCCACACAGCTATCGTGAGGTAGGAGTAGAATCTGAACCCAGATGGCTAGATTCAGGGTTATGACCCTCAGCCACCCTCATATACTCTACCCTCTGGTGCTGTCCCACTTTTCTTGTTATGGAACAGTTTCCAAGAAATTGATTTCCATAAAAGTAAGGAGATCTGTCACCTTATATAATGGTAAGTACGGGGGCAGAAAGATCCAGGTGCGGTATAATGATCAGCTCAAAGGTGTGACCACAGACACAAGCTTTCTTCTTCTTCTAGTGTCCTTAGCACCTGCCTTTACCCTAAGGAGGGGTCCCCTCAGAGTTCCAGCCCATGATCTTGAAGCTTTGTGCTTCTTGTTCCCTTGTCAGCAAGGGAAAGAAATCTTTGCCTGAAACGTGTAATATCCTGGAATACACAGCCTTTAACTCATTGTATCGATTTAGGCAAATGACCCTTTTTTAGCAATAGGGGTCATTGAAGGAATGCTACAAGTTAATAGGGATACACTACTCAGGACTTAATGCCAGAGCTGAGACAGATTGGGGGACTGGGAAGGTGTTGGGCATTGTTAAAAGCACTGTCAAATACTGTTAAAATCAATATCAATGTTAATAACAAGGTTTTTTCTGTCAGTACTCTTTCTGATGTGTATCTTCTTATAGGGGCTGGGATTTAGCTCAGTTGGTAAAATGCTGCGCTGCAGTCTCTGAGGTCCTGAGTTTAATTCCCAGCACTGCAAAAATGGAAGAAGGGCCTGGCAACCCACTCCCAAGGCAATCCCGAAACAGTCAGCCATTGAAAACCCTATGAGGGTCACTATGAGTCAGATACCAACTGGATGGCACCTGACAACAACAACATCTTCTTATAAATAAGCAAGTATGTTGAAGAAGGAGGGATTTGACGCCATAGTTGGCAGCCGTTGGATCCTCCCTCACTACCTGGCTTGAGTAAAGGACTCTTAGTCAAGCAGCCAGCCAAACCACCCTTAAGCAAGCCCCAGAGATTCTGACCCCTTCGCAGACACCTTGAGGAAGCAAAAAAACCACTGCAGCTACAGCACAACTCCACCTCCCGAAGGTGCAGCTCCAGCCATGGCTGTGTTAAAGAGACTGCAGTGTGCACTGGGCTTCCTGACATCACAGGCTTTGGTGAACTCTAGATGACCCTGCGTCCATTTCCACCTGGACCAGAGGGGAAGCACTTCCCTGAGAGCCTAGCAGAGGGACTACTGTGACTGTGGGAAAGGGACAATGTTGTGATTAGTGTGAACACAAACCCTTATTTACATGGCAAGTTTGCCGTGATTGGTGCAAACATCCCTTTCTGTCTATATAAGAAGGCTCTTAGGCTCACTCTGGCCTGCAGCCATAGCCCTGTGGCATCTGATCCCATCAGATCTCGGAAGCTAAGCAGGGTCGGGCCTGGTTAGTACCTGGATAGGAGACCACCAGGGAATACCAGAAGCTGCAGGCTTGGGAGAAGGACCTGGCAACCCCCTCCCAAAAATCAATCTGCCATTGAAAACCCTATGAACAGCAGAGAAGCACTGACAATAGTGTTTCCCCTGTTGTACAGAGGGTCGCTATGAGTCGGATACCGACTCGACGGCACCTAACAACAACAACAACAACAGGCTCACTCAGTGAGCCAGCTAGGAGACATCCTCCTGTGCTGCCCCCGGTATTGCAACATTGTTGTTGTTACGTGCCAGTGCCATCGAGTTGTGTCTAATTCATAGTGACCTTCACAGGGTTTTCAATGGCTGATTGTTCGGGATTACCTCGGGAGTGGATTGCCAGGTCCTTCTCCCATTTTTGCGGTGCTGGGAATCAAACTCAGGACCTCAGAGACTGCAGTGTGGCGCTCTACCCACTGAGCTAAATCCCAGCCCATTGCAACATTGTTGTTGTTGTTGTTAGGTGCCATTGAGTTGAGTCCAACTCATAGCAACCCTCATAGGGTTTTCAATGGCTGACTGTTTCAGGATTCCCTTGGGAGTGGATTGCCACGTCCTTCTCCCATTTTGTGGTGCTGGGAATCAAACTCTGGACCTCAGAGACTGCAGAGCAGCGCTCTACCAACTGAGCCCCATTGCAACATTAGGCCCAATAAAAGGTTTCTCTGCAGTGGCCTGAGCTAGTAACAAGAAGAAAGCAGCAGCAGAAGCAGTGGAGCAGTAGCCGCAGCAGAGACAGCAAAGTGGCTGTAAGAGTGGAGCAGCCAATACGCTGGCCTGCAGAAGCACTGAAGTGGCTGGCTGCTTGATGAATGAAGAAGAGGTGACGGTCACAAGACTGGCTGCCAACAGTAGCAGAAACAGCAACAGCAGAAGGGCGGCAGTAGTGACCTCTCAAAGGGTAGCAAGTGTGACAGCGGTCATAGCAACAAGAAGCAGCTGAACAGTCTGAAAGTGGTGAGGGCAGGAGGAAGAGGGATGATAGAGGGAGAGAGAAGATGAGAGTCGTTCAGGCTGAAGAAAGACAGGAGGTAGAAAAGAGCCAGAGAAGAGAATCATCAGTAGACCATGGTCGCTAGGAGAGTTAGGGTGTCAGACACCCGATAACACTGACTGCTGTCAAGGGCTGAGGAATCCTGCCCTCCCTGGTCTATATGAATAGCTATAACACTTACAGGACTAGGGGTCCCAAGTGCCCAAGGCCTGCACCAGACGCCAGAGGGCTCCACCTGCTGTTGTTGCTGCTGCTCCCCCTTATCTACTCTCATCACTTGCTGGTGTCAAATACCAAAGGACACAAAAGATGCCAAAGACTGGCACTCGTAGGGCTTCTCATTGCCTCCCCATGATGTCTATCCACATGGAGTGAACCCAACCAGCTGATTGTCAACAGAGACAAGGACAGGGTCACACATTGGGGATTCTGGTACCTAGAACAGAGCTGCTACACTGTTTGTCATCATGATTCTCTCTCTCTTTCTCTCTCTCTCTCTCTCTCTCTCTCTCTCTCTCTCTCTCTTTCCTTCTAAAGTAAATCAAGTCTCCCCACTTGTTTTAATTCTATCATAATAATAAACAGTGAGAAAATCATAAAATATTCATTAGAAAGCACTTTAGGCTTAAAGCAATAATTCCCTTTTTATAACTCTCTGATAGGCTTATTGCACCTTGAGAGGCTTGATGGGGAAAGGTACTTTGGGGCCCTATCCTCTGTGCTTTCCTTTGAGAGGTAAAATTATATCCTGTAAGAAGGGACAAGTGTGCAATGGTGGGGGGAGCCTGCTTCCGGAGGAGGAGGCAGCTGGTGTTCACTGAATGTGTAAGTGCCAAGAATTATGCTGTATCCCTATTCATTTATTTACGTCCATCAATCATTACTAGGAGATATTCCCATTTTATAGATGAGGGAATGAAGGACCAGAATTGTTGGGAAATTGGCCTAATGTCATGCACATGGTAGTCGTGGGTTTCAAACTCAAATCTATCTGATACCACAACCCACGTTCTCCCACCACACCAGCCTGACTTGATGCAGGATCATTCCCATCTGCTGAAATCATGAGCATTTTGAGACAGCTTTATGTATACAGTCTCCATTTATGCTGCCAATAACCTTGAGAGGCAGTTTATTACAAAGTGTTTTCATTTACAGGTGACTGAATCCCAAATAAAACTAATTAAAGACAAAACAAGAGAGGAAGGGGGAACTTATTTCACAGATAACTGTGTAAATAAATGGGGGAAGCAAGGTGCCATGACTTCAGGCATGGCTGGATAAAGGAACTCTAATGGAAGCAGCAGAGCTGAGTCACTCTGATCTCCCAGCTCTGCGTGTGTGTGTGTGTGTGTGTGTGTGTGTGTGTGTGTGTGTGTGTGTGTGTGTGTGCAGTACTAGGAGTTGAACCCAGGGCCTCATGCTTGCATGCTCTGCAAGTGCTGGACCACTGAGCTGCACCCTCGGCCCATTTTTTTTTTACTTTTTGAGATAGGGTCTCGCTAAGTTACGCAGACTGCCTCTGGTCTTGAACTTGTGATCCTCCTGCCTCTGCCTCCGGAGCTGCTGGGATGACAGGCATGCTCCACCGCGCCAGGCTCTAGCTCTGCTTGTCTTAACTTGGCTCCATTTACATTGGATTTGGGGAATCTGGGAGTTCCAGCAGGACTACGTCTCTCTCGGTTTTCCTCTGCTTCATTCTCCGTACAGGTTCTCTCCATGTGGTAGACGAGATGTCTGCCAGAAGTGCCAGCCTTTGCTCCACATAGCCGAGCAAGCCCAGAGAAGACCCAAGACCACTCTGCAGCATTCTATGCAGTGTGAAAATAATGAAATTCTAGGGTTGTTTTTTTAAAATGATGATTATTGTTATTGTTGGAATGACATGGTATATGTGTTTTTGAAATAGTTAATGTCCTGAAATCAATTATGTAATTTATATAAAAACATGCAGGCTACAAATCTAGACAGGTCAATGAATCATCAAGGTAGTTGAGTTTCTGGACCAGCATTGAGCTTTGGCACTTCAGCAAGTTATGTGTCTGACAATTATGACAAAGTCAGAAATAAAATATTAGGGTTATTCAGCACATGAGATTTCAGTTCTACCTCCTGAGATCCTTTCCTGAGGCCCCTTACAGGGATTTCCCAAAGCACAATACAGAACATTGTACCTCTTCCCTCATTGTCACATGGGACAACTCAGCGTCATCATATATTAGCAAACTTCCATTACAAGAATAAGACTCTCATTCAAAGACTTTCCAAACCAGGAACATATGGCTGTGACAGCATTGGAACTGAGACGGGGTTCTGTACATCAACATCTCCAAATAGCGGTGATGGGAAATAATTGAGAGATGCTCTTTACAAACCAAAGGGAGAGACTGAGAAACACTTTTAAAAAATTGGTCTACTTGTCCCTTTCGAAAAGTAAGTTGTACTGAAAGAGATTGCCAAAGTTTTCAAACTAGGAATAGGATTGTTTTGAAGCTGAAGGAGGCAGAGTGAACTATTCATAGCCAGCTTATGTCTCTTATTGCCCTAGAAAAAGTGACAAACAGCTGCCTCAGCTCTGTGAAATTTTTTACCCCCAAAATTAGCCTCATGATCCAGTTGTTGGAATCTCACCCTGGTTGTAGAATTAGCCTGAAATATTGTTTGGTTGGTGCATTTCCCATCCTCATTTTTCTAGTTTTCTTTCCACTCTTTGAAATCTCTGAAGATTTTGGAAAGCATTTGCTGAGTGCCTACTGTGTATCTGGTACTATCCTGGGTACTGGGAATGTTGTTGTTGTTGTTGTTGTTGTTGTTGTTGTTGTTGTTGTTGTTAGGTGCCGTCAAGTTGGTATCCTACTCATAGCGACCCTCTGTACAACAGGGGAAACACTATTTTCAGTGCTTCTGTGCTGTTCATAGGGTTTTCAATGGCAGATTGATTTTCGGGAGGAGGTTGCCAGGTCCTTCTCCCAAGCCTACAGCACCTCGTGTTCCAGGGAGTCTCCCATTCAGGTACTAACCAGGCCTGACCCTGCTTAGCTTCTGAGATCTGACGGGATCAGATTACACAGGGCTATGGCTGCAGGCACTGGGAATATAGGTGAGGACAAAACACACCCCTGTCTTGCAAGGCGTTCACCTCCTGGTGGGGCAGACAGGCAGCTGCATAAATAGTGCCAACCTCCGGTAACAGAAAAACATGTAGGACGTGAGGGTGGCCACCAATGCCACCAATGCCACCACTGCCTTGGGTCCTCCCTGGTGGTGAATGAGCTGTCCCTGAGCTGATATCCCTCATAGTACACAAACTGGAGATGGTTGTACCTCCATGGGACAGTATGTCAGGTACCAAGTGAAACCTGTCACCACACCCTAAAACCCATAGCTGAGAACAACGGGTCCTTAGCACCGCACATTCTAAACTCAGAGAACCGGCAACAGAAAGAGCCCATGAGTTCTCTGTCTGCCTGCTCCTGGCACTCCCGCCCTCACAAGCTGAGGTGTCATTTCTGCAAAACCAGCAACTCACCACTGCAGACAAAACAAGAGGAGGTGGTGGGGGTTAGGGGTGGGTAAAATGGTTACTTCTGTGGAAGCTCTGTGATGGCGTGGTGGGTACTGTGCAACAGACTTCTCCAAACTCCAGGAAACAACTTGTGAGCTTGGGAGTGTTAGACAAGAAGGGGTCATGGAGAGGGGATGAGGAGGACAACTGCTGAGTCAGGATTATCCCTCAAGCCATAACGCTCAACCCTTCCAGGAGCAGGATTCATCTGGTGGTTTTCAGCCGCGGAGTTGAAGGGCTGGGAAAGGAGTAGCTGGGGAGCAGTGGTATCTCCAGGGACCACTGCACCCCAGGGGGAAGAAAGACCCCAGCTGAGAATGGAAACAGCGCCTCCCGCTGGGGAATGTCCAGAGTCAGCTCCTGGGTAGAGGCCCTGCTGAGACAACCCTGCCCTCACTGCACATGGTGAACAAGAACAGCAGTCAGGGCCCCCAAGTACAGAATGGCACCAGGCCACGGACAGCCTTCTTCCCATGGAAAGCCAGGGATCCAAAGGTCACTTCGTGTCTATTTTGGAACAAGCCAAGTGACTCTTGGCAATCTAACTTCCTCACATTCTTACCTATTTGATTCCAAACAATTTTATGGCTCAATGGCCACATCCATAATTCTTATCTAGCTGTGCCTTCCTCTCTAGAGTTAACTGCAGGTAACTTGAATTTATTGGCTTCAGTGGAAAATCACACTTCTAATCTCTTTTCCCTGAGCCATTTTGCCCAAATGAAAGGATTTAATTGGTGCCACTTTAGTCAATTCAGAGGGACCATATCTTCTATTGGTCCTTGCCACAAGGCTGAATTTTAATCAGGCCTTGTCACTTAAAGACCTTCCTAGTTTAGTCTTTTATTGTTTGGAAATCAGAATCAATTATATCCTCTAGTCCTCAAATCCCTGGGCCCTTTCTATCCCCTTTCATCTCTCTGAAATGGACGCTTCTTTCCCAAGCTCAACTCTCTTTTACAGTACTCATTATGTGGGGCCCATAGCAACTTAGGCACATGAGTAACATTGTTTCATGACCTCTTTACTGAGACTTACAGGTTCATTTAGTGTATTATCTGTCTTCCCAGGGATTGTAGGTGACAGTTTTATCAAACATATTGCCGCTCAATAATATAAGTTGCCATTTTTCCACTCATCAACAATATTCTTTACTTCCCAAACCCCAGACTTCATATATTATTTAGATTTTGTGCTATGGTGGCATCTCAACTATAAGTCCCAAATGGCTGAATCCACTCAGCTTAGTGTAAGTAATGCTGGAGTAACAAGTGCAAAGGCTTTACAACACAAAAAATTTATTCTTTGCTTAAATCCATGTATTTTAACAGGCTGCCTGTCATTTTGTAACTCATCTTCTTTTTTCTGTAACTCAGATTAAAGAAGCAGACACTATCTGGGACATGTTAGCTTACAGAGGAAGAAAGAGAAAAACTGGGCACTTGTTCCTCTGTGCTACAATTTGGCGTTGAATGTCCCCCAAAGGTCTATGTAGTCATGGCTTGATCCCCAGGGTGGGGTTACTGGGAGGTATAATGAGCCTTCAGGAGGTGGGGCTCAGTGGGAGGTCCTTAGGTCATAGGGGACATGTCCTTGAAGGGGGATAAATCATGAGGTGAGAGGGTTGTTCTGCCACAGGCTCCTACCTTTGCCAGAAGCCCAAAGCAATGAGCCATGTAATCTAGGACTGGACCCTCCAAAACCATGAGCCGAAATAGACCTTTCCTCTTTATAAGTTACTTATCTCAGAGATTTTGTTATAGTCATGTGAAGCTAACTAGTGCACTCTACTTGGAAATGGCACGTACTTCTGGTCACATTCCATTGCCCATAGTTATTCATGTTGTCAAGACTCATGAAAATGGGTCAAAAACGTACTCTTCTTATAGGGAGGTACAGTGGGAAATAGACCCACAGTGAAGGAGAACAGATATTTTTCAGCCATTAGTAATACAATGTACCCAGCAGCATGCTGGTAAACACTTAATGACTGCCTCTCTGGAGGAAAAAAAGCCCTGATTTGTAGCATTCACCAACACTTGTGGTGTAAAAACTCCCACTGTGGCACACTGCAGGCTGCTAGGCTGATGTCATCAGATGCAAAATTAGGAAGAAAAGTGCGTGATCAGCTCTTGTGAGCTGGTGTGAGCAGGCTGTAGCACAGCGCTGAGACAGCACCATTCCCAATCATTCATTTATTGAACATAAATTGGCCTGTACCTGCTCCACAGTCTGAAGCACACCTGCAGTCTTGTCACAGACAATAGAGAGGAAGAGGACTGTTAAGTGATTCCGCATAAGCCTTCCTCCAGCCGAAACCAAGCTTCTCTGGTGGGGATGGGGAGCCTGGACAACTCCAGATTAAGTTTTCTCACTCTTTGCCATTCCTGTGTTAATCAGAAAATTCAAGTGGAGAGTAAGAATGTGAGATTGAAATAAAAACAATATTTTGCCTCTATAAATAAGATGCAGCCCCAGGTTCCTCTTTGGCAGAAATTCTTATTAAGGACTTGGCTCCCCTCCAAGAAAAGTAAGGTAGGAATCATTCAAAACCCTTTTATTTCCAAATATTCCTAATAGGAACCGTTTGATAATTATCCTCTATTTTTGCATGTTTACAAATTTCCAGTAAAAACATATTTAAAATGTCCCTGCACTTGGAATTAGCTCTTACATTCGCAGGCTTGGGTTATTTTTTTCAAAGGATAGTTTTTAAGCTTATTGATATCATCCTTGTAACAACAATGGGTGAGATGCTTTTGTGCTCTGAATTTCTGTTTTCCCACCTGTAGGATGGAATAATAATCCTACCTTGCATAGCCATAATGAAGCTGAAATACCTACCATACATAAAGCACCCAGCAAAGTACCTTGCATATGGTAGCCACTCAATAAACAATCATTACCATTCCCTACTGAGGATAGTGGTGAGAATTATCATGATTACTACTGGGGCAAAGGACTAGAGGTTTTTGAGTGACTATTTAAAATAGTGCAAAGCCTTACTCAACAGCTTCAGAGCATTTGACAAGAGTAACGTGGCTGTGAATCTCTCAGAAATGATTTTTGCAGCTTGCCTGGGAGCAGGATGCTGCTGTAATTTACCAAAACTCACCTCTGGAGTTGCTCCTGCATTATGTTTATAGGCCTCTACCTGGGCACCAATGGCCAGGCCAGCAGAAAGACTGAATGCTTTGCCTCACGGCAAAATTGTGGCCTGAAGGTATGGACTCTGCATGCCATTCCCAGGGTGAAGGGAGAGCTCACTCAGCTACACTGCAGTCGTTCATGTTGATTCTGACATGAAGCATTGAGAAATGCCACCTCACACTCTCCAGTACTTGAGGAGGATACAAACACAGACACCTGGCATAACACTGCTTCACGGTGCCATGGACAGACATCATAGACAGGATGGTCACTAAGGAAAGAGAACCTACTGTCTCACTGGGCCCTTCATTCATCCTGAGTTGCTATGTAGTCAGGACTATGATTTCAGACTTCTTTAAACTTCTTTGACGTAGAAAATGATGGTAAGGAAGATGTTGATCCTGACAACAATAAGAATAAAAATGGTGGAAGTTGCATGCTACTCCCCATCCCAATATTACGTTACATGAATGCTTAACTCTAGGTGTGCATGGGTGCACTGGTTCTTCCTGGATGACTTTTTTTATAAACCAAGTATCAGCTTCTGACTCTGCACATAACAGTTTTCCAGCAGTGACACTCACACATAACGAGGCCATTAAAGACTTGGAAGCAATGTAATAAAGAGGTTGAGGCTCACTTAATTGGGTGTTCTAGAATTAAGGATTTATCCTAGGAGGAGTAGCTCCATGGATTCTGGGCACAAATATGGTTAGTTATTTACTTTTCCCATTAATTCACTGAAAAAAAAACTTGTTGCATTTTCCATTGCTGTAACAATGGCAGCAACAATTTTAAAAATCCACAAATTTTCAGTTATTTTTCGCTCATATAACAATCCCAACCCAATGCTTCTAGTGGGAGATCTGCCTTCCTCCCCAGAGCCTGGGATCTTCCAGGGCTCCAAGGCTGACGGGACTCTCTGCTCTGGCTAATGGGGTGCTGGGCTCACTCTGCTAAGGGTAATTTGCCCCTGTGTTCCCAGGGTCCCCTACAGAAGCCATTTGACCTTTCTGCCACCTCTTTTGATACAGGTAGGAAGAGAAGAAGAATACATTTCATTAGAACCTCATATTCACTGGGCCATCCTACTACATTGGATTGTTTGAAATGGATGAACTAAGTGTCGTCTCCAGGTTTTAGTAGATTTCAATGAAACAAAGGGTATTTGGAGACTACCTTCATATGATAAAATGGTATAAATAACCTGAAAAAAGCATAAACTTTTTATTTTTGAAGAAATCAGTTCATAGTTTTTCTAAGATTTTTTGTTGTTAGGTGCTGTTTAGTTGGGTCCCACTCATAGCAACTCTCATAGGGTTTTCAATGGCTGATTGCTTCGAGATTGCTTCAGGAGTGGATTGCTACGTCCTTCTCCCATTATAGTGGTGTACTGGGGATTGAACCCAGGTCTTTCGAGAGTGCAGTGCAGCACTCTACTAACTGAGCTAAACCCCAGCTCTCTTAAGATTTGTAGTTGGTGCTCAATGTATTTGTCATTCCAGACTTTTGAATCATGCCTAAAATGTAGCAGATGCTCAATTGTTGTTTTTTAGAATAAATAAACAGATGGTAGTGATACCAACCTAATAAACACTTTGAAATATGCAGAAATCTGTGGATATAACTCTATACAATCAAACCCATTTGACATTTCGAGGTGGCCATTGGTGGGTACTCCATCAATATGTGCATCATCAAAGATATGATTAGGATCATTTAAGTAGACAGAGATATACCTTGTATACATCACTCTGGACTGCTGTATATGCTTATGGAGGCTGAGTACGGTACAGTCCAGAGGATGCCGTTCACATAGACCTCCATGCAAATAGCTCCCTATAGGGTTGTGCGGTGCACAACATACAGAGTGCTGCCTTCTTTTACAACAACCTTAGGAGGCTATGAGGAAAAAGACCTAATCCACTTTGGTCATCACCAGTTCTGATTGAGCTGGACTTGCTAACGGGGCTGATAAAGGTCCTCACTTCTGCATGTCTCCACCTTCCTCCTTCACCACCTCCCCTACAAGGTCGTGTTCTGGTAAAGCTGTTGATCTTCCCCATGGCGGAGGATGCCCTCTGCTCAAGGGTCTGCTTACAATTGCAGACTCCAGGGCCCGTTCTGTACCCTGGAGCGGGAGAGTCCCTCAAGACAAGAGCCGAATGTTCTCTTCTCTTCTAATGAGGTACTTAAACAAATATACACTGTGGCTTTATGACTCTCTGAGGATTGTCTTTTAAATACCACAGCACACCTCAATATTGCTACTTTGAAATGTTCTCATATTGCAGCATCCAAAATAGGAAGGAAGGAAGGAAAGAAGGAAGAAAGGAAGGAAGGGGAAAGGAAGGGAGGAAGGGAGGGAGGAAGAAACAATGGGAAGAAAGGAGGGAGGGAGGCAGGAAACAACATTTAGCTGGGTCCTTCAGATTCCAAAGGCCAGTTTTAAGCATCTTATTCTTCTATGTTCAACATTTATATTCTAAAACTTTGAAATTTTAATTTCAATTATGGATAAACGACTCTGCAAAAATGGAGAACACAAGTGGTGTTTAGCCCAACTTGTGCATATTCATTACACGTAATGCAATCACATTTCTTCATGTTGGCACAAGGGGTGCACTGATTTCTCTGATAAAACGTAGTAGCCTTTGGTTATGACAAAACAGGCAAGGGAAAGAAGAAATATAAAAGTAGTCACCATCATCACCACCAATACATTTCAGCAGCAGCAGGATGTCTTACATAATCATCTACTTCTGAATCAGGTGAATGCGGAATCAAACTCTGGAGTGACCCACGACTAACAATGTGACCATGGCCCAGCCACTTCCCCTCCTTCAGCTTTGATTTCCTTATCTGCAGAATGTGGACAGCAATGCCTACTGTAGAAGGTTGCCAGGAAGTCACTGAGTTAATCAATGGAGAATATTAAGTTATTTAGTCCGTGATACATGGTTAGGTTTATAATAACGCATGACTACAATTTTGTGCATTTGTTACGTACCTACTTATTACTTACATAATACTAGACATGACTTTGTGAAGGATCAAATAAATACAGCAGCTTTTTTCCTTTGTGAGGCTTATAATACGTTAATTCATTCAATAGACATGTTATGATGTATCCATTATGTACCAGCTAGTGTGGGAGTGCCAGGTACCTATGTGAATGAGATAAGCCAAGGCCTCTGATCTCTTGAAGCTCACAGTCTAGTGGAGAAGGAAAGACCTGCAAATACATCATGCATTTACAACACAGAATAAGAAGAACTACAGCAGAGGGCTGGAGTATGGGCTGTTCTTACGGATGAGATTATTCAATAGAGGGGCCCATAAAAAACATGATGTATGAGAGAAGCTGCACACTGGTAACATCCATAGAGCAAAACAGCCCTTGCAAAAGTAGTGGGAGACAGAACTGAAGAGACTGGTTGAGGATAGAGCATAAAAAGCTACAGAAGTCTGATCATTTCCCCAAAGAGATGAGGAGTTATGAGGACTTTGAAGCCAGTTGGCAACATATCACGTTTTCCATCTCTCAGAATGGCCCCCCTGGAGTGTGGGATGTCAGGAAATTTGGGCCGGATAGGGGTCTGAGACAGAAAGACCAGTTAGGAGGTAAGGGAAGAGTCTAGAGGAGAGAGGAGGACTCACACCAAGGCAGTGAGTAAGGGGATGAAGAAGAGTTCATGGGCTGCCGGGCGTGGTGGGGCACGCCTGTAATCCCAGCGGCTTGGGAGGCGGAGGCAGGAGGATTGCAAGTTCGAGACCAGGGGCAGTCTGCGTAATTTAGCGAGACCCTGTCTAAAAAAAGTAAGAAAATGGGCTGGAGGCAGTAGCTCAGTGGTCCAGCACTTGCAAAGCACGCAGGCGCAAGGTCCGGGGTTCAACCCCCAGCACCGCAAAAAAAAAGAAGAGTTCATGGTTGACCTCCACCATAAGAGGAAGACTTTACAGGCCTTGGACAGGCAGAGTGGAGACAGGGAGAAACAGGGAAGGACTCCAGGGTTAGGCTACTGAACATATGTCAATGCCATTAGCATGACAGGGAACAGGAGGACTTGGTTTGGGGATGGTTAATTCACACACAGAAATTTAAATAGTATCTCAAGAGGAGAGCAGTATCAGAACCAAGAATACTGCTGAGCTTTAGACAACCGTGCCAGATGAGACAAGGGGACAAATGTTATCAGTTTAGAGCAAGTAAACAGTGATGTCCAGTCATTTTTGTATAATCTCTTTTCTGGGTACAACATCACTGGCACACACCTTAGGCAACTGGCCTATTGTCTCATCCCTACCAACATCTAAACATCTCTGATCTCAGGCCTAGAGGGGCAAGTACTCCTCACTGGCCATCCTACTTCTTATCCTGTTTGGTATCTTATGCTACTGCTTCTTTCATTGTGTGACCGTGACCATATAATTTCTGGTGCATTTTAGAGTTGACCAAGATTGACTGGGAGCTCCTAACTTCCCATAAGCCTTTGGCTCTGGAACATAAATACAAACTGGGTGAAGTCTGACCCTAAGAACCTCATAAATTAGGCAGGGAGCCCACTTAGCTATTCACTAGCTAGTTGTTGAGTGGTGCTGTGTAAGGTACTGAGGAAAGGGGTCGAGCATGCCAAACGGAACTAGACATGTCTCCTTCTGTCACAGAGTTTTGCAGTCTGATGAGGAAGGCAAACAGATGCAGCCTTAAAGAAATGGGTGCTTAAGTTACACACTAGACCAGCTTAACAGCCATCCTATACCTGGATGTTCAGAGCAGCCCAGGTTGTATGTGCATATCCAGCAGGACACAAAGTCTTGGAGAAACAGTGTCCAGAAAGAGGTATATGCTAACTGCTCTGGAAAAGGGACTCACTCCAGCCATGCACTTCCAGTAAGGCTTTTTGGAAGAAACTGAGTTTAAGCTGAAACTTAGAAGGGTCACACAATGCTAAAAGGAAGAAAGTGGGAAATTCTAAGGCATATTTGAGAATTTGGGTGATGATTTTTACCAAGATCAGGTTTAGGTTTGGGGCTGTAAGACAGAGAGAGACATCTACTTTAAAAAAAAAAAAAAAAAAAAAGTTAATAAATCTAGAGTTAAATAGCCCTACAACATTCAAGAAATACCATGAAGCAGCAGGTGATTAAGAACCAACTTAGAATTAAAACATATCAGTCTTGAAAGGACCCTATGTAGGGAAAGACTAAAGAAAAGGAGGAGGAAGGAAATATCACATATTTTGACCTTAAGGCAAAATCAGGATTACATTATGTAGATAGAAGCGCACAAACAAGACATGTAAGTAGAAAGGGGACCATTATTGGGGTGGGTGGGTGAGAGAATAGAGGTCATGACAGAGTATTAGGGGAGGAGAACATGAGCAATGTACAACAAAACTTATGTATGGAAATGTCATAATGAGACCCATTAAGTTGCACACTAAAATGTACTCATAAAATAAGGGGGGGAAGCCAACTAAGGGGAAAGAGCTTAAATCCAGAATTTGAGGAATGAGGTCACCACCATGTCTGAAACCTAAGGTACTGCCTGCCTGCCCAGCCTGAGGTCACAGGTTCTATGCTGGAGGGGAATGCCTTCTTGCTCACTTGGTAGATACTAGGAAAATGCTGCTTGATCAAATTCATTTTTCCTCACCTACCTAGACATTGTGGAGGACGGGAGCTTCTCGCTACTGTACTTAAACTTTAACTAAAAACTGAGAAATGTAGGCACCTCAAGGAAACTGAGGAAAGCGCCGTTCTGTTGCTTCTGTAGGTCCAAGTTTGAAAGCTACATGACTGCGCCCCCCACAAGTTGCACTATGGCTGTCCACCTTTAAGGTCCAGAGTTCTCCATCTTTGCTGGAGAAGGCGGTGGGACCAAGAAGTAACCCACAGATTATAAGGGAAGCTCTTTAAGGGACAGTTTCCTGGAATATCTTATTTTAAAGAGCCCTGAACTTGAATCCTGGGTCTTCACCGCTACCTGACCTTCACAGAGGCACTGCTTTTCATCTGGGTCCTGTGTCCCCATTTGCAAAATACCGATATTGTGGGCCCCCCCAAAGGTCTACCTACCACGCACCAGGTGAGGCGCCTTCCACCTTCTCTTTTAATCTGCACAAACACCCTGGCAGACTTTTACTAACCCATTTTACCCGACAGGTCAGAGCGTTTCAGTAAGCCTGCCCAAGGTCACACTGAGAGATGGGGGGAGGCAAATCTCACTCCAAGCTGCCTGACTCTAATGCAACACGGTCCCAGGTTGGTATTAGCTCCCCTAGCACGGTGCCCCAGGCTACTTCCAGCCACTAGGGAACACCTCCGTCTACTTTCCCAAACTCCTGCCCGACACGCCCCTTTCGCCTCCGGGCATGCGCAGACTGTGGAAGAGTTTTCCCTCCGCCTCTGGATATTTTTCACACCGCCCTGGCAGCCCAGCGCGCCCCGCCCCCGGATTCTCTTCACCGGATTGGTCGGATTCGGGGAGGCGGGGAGGGAAAGGAGCGGGCAGCAAGGAGCTGGAGGCTTCCCTACCCACAGCTCACGAGCGCTCCAGGCGTGCGCGCCGCGGGCGTGCGTGCGCGCGTACGAGCGAGCACGTGAGGCCCCGGAACGTGCAGGGTGGGCGGGGACAGGAAACGGGAAGCGAGGGGCGGAGGCTGCCGTTGCCATGACAGTGACGTCAGGCGTCGGGGAACGGGCCCGGCCCCTTTCCCGCGCGCGCGCGCGCGCACAGCCGCGGAGCCATGCACACGCGCGCGCACGGCCGCTCTCCCTCAGACACACTGGAGGGAAAGGTCAAACTAAAGGCGAGGGAGCGGAGCGCCCGGCCGGGGCCGCCGCCGCGCCGCGCGCCATGACGGACGCGACCCGGGCGGCTGCCCCGGCGCCCGCTGGTGCCGCACCCTCCCGCCCCCCGCGCGCCCCTCGCCCCGGCGCTCGCGCGTCCCCGCGACCCCCTCCTCGGGGCGCGCGCCGGCGGGCGCGGGGCGCGGGCGGTGGGCGCTGCGGCGGGCGGGCGGCGTCCCCCGTGCGACCCCGACCCTGGCGCGGCCCCGCAGCGATCGGGCCAGGTGAGTGCGGCGGCGGCGGAGCGCGTCCGGGAGGAGGCGCGGCGCTCGGCCCCGCCTGACCCTTCCGGGGCGCTGACAGGCGCTGGGGACGCGGCCGCGGGGGGCGTCGCGGGCCGGGGTGGGGGGCTCCGGCGGCGCCCTCGCCCCCCGCGGGCGCCGGAGTCGTGGGCTCGGCCCCGGGTGGGCGCTGCCCCGCGGCGCTGCGGGAGTTGGCAGGGCGGCGGCGGAGCACGGAGGCAGGTGGGCCCCCGGCGCGGGCGAAGTGCGGGACCCGAGCGCCCAGGGGCCACCAGGGTCCCTGGACCCGCTGCGGGGCAGTTGGGAAACTCCGGCCCCGGGACGCGGCGCCTGCGCCGCCGGGGCCAGCTGAGCGGATTTCACCGCAAAACTCGGGCGAAGCCAGGCTGGACCGGACGGAGGGCGGAGCGGCCGGAGGACGGGTCTGGACGGGGACCAGAGATGGACAGACCGGCCTGGATCGGAGATGGACAGACCCGCCTGGGGGTAGCACCGGGGCGTGGGGCGTGCTCTTTGCCGTACCGGTGTTTAGGGTTATTTTAGGGTGAAGTGATTTCTAAAAAGTTACTTAGGACAGAGGGAACTGCTTGAATTATCGTGAGTTCTTTCCCCGTGTATGCAAAAAAATAGGTTAATCTTTCACCTACAGAGACAATTGAGTTAATGTCCGGGGCACTTTAAAAATGAAGTGCACAACTCTAACGCCCCGAAGCAAGGTAACGTTGGTGTGGCGAGTTTCAGGTGTCAGGCTCCGTGTTCATGGGAGAAATATGGAAGGAGGACACCGAAGTACTTGATAGGCTCAAGCAGTCACCTTTGTGCTAGAAGCTTGATGCCTGTCAAAGTTTAGTTCTAACTGCCAGGGTTGGTTAATGACGTTGACCGGGTCCCACCTACCACTTTAGAGCTACCCTTGAAAGTAGCTCGAAGACTGTTACCAGCCCAGTCCTTTGCTGGTTGTCAGTCATTCTTGCTTTTGCTGATTTTTTCCTTTTCAGTTTTCCACTATCGCAGTGTATACGTGTGTGCTGCCTGTTTACCATACTTTAGAATGAAGTGTCCATAATTCAGCTGCTCACCACGAAATCACTTTCAGATTATCAGGCATTGCCTCCGACCTGTTAGGTCTTTATATGTGAAAGTTGTTTGGAAATTTCCAACATAGTGGTTTCAGAGTGATAGGGATTTTCTTTTCAGCATATGTCTTGCATAAACAGGTACCAGGTGGGTAATGCGTTTTAGTATTTAAATCTCATCCAAGAAAACTTCCTGGTTTGTGAAAGGTGAGGATTGTGCTAGTGGAGGAAATGCCTGAAGGACTAGAGAGCAATCTGTGAATTTGGACAAACTTGCTCCTCACCCCTAAGCATTCCTGATGTGTGGGTGCTTTTTGTGTTGATTATGGATCTTTGGTTATTTGTCACTTTCAGAAAGTTCTCTGAGCAGAAAACCTTCACTCTGAAATTGAGTCCCTGTGGCGTGTAGCCAGAGTACGGAAGGTTTTCAGTACGAGATGTAAGGGAAGATAAGTTGGGGATCTTGTTCATTCGTTCTTTGCAGCCCCTTTGGTACCCTGTCCTGTTCTGTAATCTCTCTTAAATCTTGCTTCCATTAGCCATTACTGACCAATGTCTGTATACAGTCTTATAACTGGGTACTTAGTTGTTACAACCTAAAAACATTATTTTCTTTGGTTTTTGCTTGCTTGTTTTTTGTTTTTGTTTTTCCATTCCTGCCTTTTCTTAAAGGGAACCATAGCAATGGGCAAATCAGCACTTACTCAGCATGTCCCCCTTCTGTAGGTCTTGTTGACCTTGGTGGCATCACGGAGGTCATGTGTTTATGGAGAGAAACTTCTTGAACATTTTACTCATAGGGATAAAGACACATGGGAAAGTGGCTTGAGATATTCATGTCTTGATTTTTAAAAATCGTTTTTATTGAGCATTTATTGTGATCACTTCCAAAAATAAAATAGTTCATTGACTTTTTTTGGAAGTACATGCATTTCTGTTGCACATTTTAAAATCAATTTATTTTTCAACTTATCTAGTATTGCTTGTATAGTCTACCAGAAATGAACAGTTGGTTTTTTGGGTGACATTTTTAGAACTTGCTCAAGGGGAAATAGGGAGAAGGAGAGTAATGCTGGGGTGAATTCGTTGGCTTAGAAAAGCAACTGTGCTCCACTTTAAGAAATTTGATATTTAAAAGTTTAGAGTTACAAAACAAATTACTTAGTGGTTAGTTATGCGAATTTTGCAAAAGGGATTTGTTAAAAGGTACCTTCACATAATCTCTTTGTATAGCACTTACGAAGTGGTTTGATTTATGAAAATCAATTGGTATACAATTTAGGAACAGACATTTGGCATATGTAGGAGTTATCAGTGTCTTTCTTGAATTGTCTCTGTCTTAAAATTGCCTGGGGACAAAGTTAAATTCACTGTTGTCCCACATTTATATGACACCTATTAATGTTGTAGCTGAATGGAAAATTTGTCATCTCATTTATGCTGTGCCATTTAAGGAGTACATTGAAACCTACTTAAAATCCCCTTCACCATTGAGTAAAATTTATGGTCGGTTTTGTCAGGAACCCCATCCAAAGGTAATTTAGTTACTGAGGTTTCAAAAGCACCTTGTTGCTAGACACTGTCTAGGATGGTGGTCCTGCAGCTGGGGCCAACAACTGGTTATACCTAGACTTTAGCAACGTCAAAATAAATAGGTTTGGTCTAAAGTCCACAAGCAGTAAAAATCATCACCTTGAAATTTTCTCTAGGTGCAAATTCGCCAGAATTAAAGACTCGATTTTCCCAAGTGCTAATTCTATTTGGTTCACTTGAGAAAAACGCTATTTTGATAGAAGAACGATAACTATGTGCTTTTTAAGCTTTCAGAGCGGCTCGTTATTCATTTTTCCTTTCCTTTCTCTCTTTTTCTTTTTTCCTTTGTGTTAGTGTTTTGCATTTATTTAGAATGACAGGAGATACTGGATGAAGTAGGTAGGGAACTTAATTCTGATATCATTTTGGTTATGTAAAAACATGGCAAACTAAGAATGAGTAGAACTTACTGATGATTAGCTCAAACTTTATGGTAGGATAAGCAGGAAGGAGAGGAACTGGCCACAGACTTTACTAAAGATAACTAGTCAAATTTAGTTTACTTCATGCTGTTCATGCCTGGCTTGGGTAAGAGTGGCACTTACACCAACCCTCAATTCTAGAAAGCTCTTATTCTGGGAAGAGCAGTTTGTAGGATACGAGCGAAGTGTGCAGACATGGAAGTGTTTAAAATATCTCTTTAGAGTACTTAATAGTATTTTGTCATTGTACATTAGGCAGAAAGTAAGAAGTTATTTTAATGCTGAGTTTGGGTCCAGGGTCTGGCTTTGGGGTACTGGGCACAGCGTTATTCCTCTTAGCATAATTGAATATTATAAAGATGGAAGGATCAGCTTGAATGATGCCATTGATTTTTTTTTCATACAGGCTCTTAATTCCTTAGTTGAATGAATGAGTACAAATGAAGATTGAAGAAGATATATTAAGAGAAATATATTCAGTTTGTTTTTAATCTGAGGGGACTCTTTTATAGGATTGCTGATTTCAGAGCACAATGAGGTAAAACTACATTACATTGGATTTATGATTCATGAGGGCATGAAGATAAAAATTTTTACAAATTCTTGCAAAGAATCTGAGCATATTACTACATTTAAAAATATTTGTGTGAAGATATGTGAGAATAGAGATAGTGCTTAGGAATTTTTATTGGAAGTTAAGGGTGATTTATGTTCTCAATTTCATTATTTAATCCAGTATCACTATTAAAATGTCACATAATTTTTCTGTTCTAAATGTTCTTTTCTGCAAAATGCAATCAAAGGTTCAACATACCTTATGTCAACTCAGGTATTTAAATAATATTTGCTAGACTTCTTAAGCATAAAATGTTATCTGATACTAATATATACGTTTAAGTCCACTGCACAGAGTTTTACAAAAGTTTAGACCTTGCAATCTGTAGAAATGTAACAGTTTTTAAAGGTAAGAAAGGTTAGGTTCAGAGATTAAGTTGTGACTAATGCTGTAAATTGCATGTTCTTTCTCCCTACAGGGTTTTCTTTTGTTATTACATGTTTATATTTTCCAGACTCCTGCTAGTGTTAAGTGTTGAGTCATCATATCTATAACATTAATAAAAAGTTCATTTGAAAAAACTCTCCTCTTTATTTTCTCCCAGCTGTTCCCTCTGAGAGATTGTTTGGATTTTAGTTATCAAATGTAGTTCAATCAGAAGTTATTGTAACTTACACATACTAGGGGCAAATATAAATTTAACTTCATAAAATTTATGAACATTTTTATACTCCTGTGAGGATAACTAAGCTCAGTATGTATAACTTATTATTTCTAGCCACATTTGTTCTAAATTAAATTAGAACAAATTTAGAACAAATTAGCATTTGTTCTAAATTAACTTGATTTGATGCATTGTTAAAATCAACATAGTAGGTATACAGTCTCTTTAAAAAAAACCCTCTTTTTGTCTGTTGAATAGTTTTCAGAAGGACCCAAATGCCCTTAGATGGATAAGAGATGGAAGCTTTCCTTTGGAATCTAGTTAAATATACAGATAAATGTATGATATTGGTATCTTGTTTTTATTTTACGTATGAGGGTTTTTTATATTTGCTTTCTGTAGAACTATTTTAAAGTGTGTTTTTGACTTATAAACAGAAACTTCTCTAAAAGAAAAAGTCATTTTTGTTCTTAATAATTATGTGGTAGTCCTCACACTTTCATATTTGAAAGAACTGGAAGTAATTTATTAAACTGTTTGCCTAAAGTGACTAATTTAGTTGGAACATATGATGTAATTTATTTTTACTACAATGTAGACAGTTATCTTTCTCCCAAACAAATTTATAATGGAATCATTTGCTATTTTTGCAAATTTGGAGAGTGTGCCCAGAAATGATCTGTTGAATGCAAAATTTTAGACTTTCATAAATGTCATATAGAAATAATATTTTTCTTAACAATAACATGTTGTTTTTTATTAAAGATCATTTCTTAAGTATGCTTGTAAGTACATATATTGTACATGTTGCTTAAATGCTGTATTGAGGGATTTAATTTATATCCTATGCTTCTCTCTCCTCTTTCTCATTTTAGTAACGGTCCGTAGTAGCCGTAGCCACATGCTACAAGAGAATTTTTAGCAAATGCTACAGTGGTTCATGGTGATCATTGTTTTCTAGTGTTTTATGCTGGTAGAAAAAAGAAATAATAACAATGTAAGATTGTTTTGTAATTATTAATATGTGTTACACATTGTTTTGAATATCTGTTTTGTATCTACTACTTAGGAAGTAGATGACACTTTAAAACTTCTTGGGACTGTTTAAGTCCCAAGAGTATATCCCCCCAACACACACAACTGTTAGCACTAGGAGGGGGAGGGTCAAGGTGAAAAGAGTTCATGGTGATCAGATTAGATTGTATCAGAGAGTACAGGTGTTTTGATCTAAAACATACTAATCAATGTGTACCTTTTCTCTGGAGTTAGGACTATAGCCCTCCTTAAAGAGTCAAGAATAGTAAATTATAAGGGGAGGCATATGCCTATCTTTAAACAATTTTACATGTTATTGCTGGGAGCATAGTAGGTGGCTATAAGGAAGATTAGCAATTTTCACATTGATGGTCACTAAAATAATGATCACATTTAGAGTGCATATTTTATAAGGTAGGACAACAGGTGCACAAGCTGTAGGTAGGGAAAGGTTACACATGAAGTCCTTGTTAAAAAAATTCAGATTTACTAATCTTGAAAAAACTTACACCAATTATAATCACATTCTACATCTTCCAGCCTTGTACCAGTTCTGTGTACCACAGAATATTCTGTGGCCACAACTGTAGTAGTATTTGTGCAACCATGATCCCTTATTTATGGATTAGAAGATATAGTCCCTTAAATTGTGTGAGTGAAAAAAAAAACTTGAATGAAAATAAAATCATAAAACCAATTTTCATCTCCCTTTTTCTATATTATAAATTTTTGTCATTAATTTTAAGGCTGTGGTATGACATGCTTAGTTCTATATATGACTAGTTCTGTAATTGATGAAAAGCTACAAGAGTCTTTGCACTTGAGAAGTTAGACTCACATCATGAGAAGCATGGAGTACAGAGAGCATAGTTGTGTCACTCTTGTTAGTTTTTCTTCCTAAAACAGTGGTTTTAAAACTGAATTACGTAGAGTGTTTTGCAGGTCAAGCAGGTTCATCCCAGTCTCAACCAGTGCAGTTTTACTTTGATTAATTTTAAATTTGGAAGTTTGCATGAGATTTCCTTTAACTGCAGGGGTCTGTTTAAAAAATGTGATAACCACTATTGTTACCATATTTGATCTTATCACTGTCCTGCTTAAATCCTTACAATGGTGGTTTTATTATTATATTATGAGTTATAAGGCTTCTCTTTGTCTCGCTCCAGCTTCATTCTTTATCTCTTAATCACTTTCCCTTTCCACGTAAACCCTGCATTCTAGTCCTACCTAAATTGTTTTATGTTCCCTGAGAGGAAAAAAGGCATCTCTGTGCACATCAGACTGCCACCATTCTCAGTTGAGCTAGGCAGACCTCTGTTTCTTTGGAACCTTGGTCATATCTCCATAGAAGCACTTATTTGTTTTGTAACTGACCTCGATTGAGAGCAGAGACCATACAATTTATCTTCTCTCCGTAATGCTTGGTGTTCATTCAGTATTCAAATATCTATTAAATGATTACATTTAAAGCTTGAGAAGTAGTAAAATTACTTTAATGCATACTTATGTGACTAAAACACATCTCTAAGGCTGTGCAAAGGAATTTTAGCAAGTGTCAGGTATTATGTTAAACATATAAAAGGCACCTAACTTGCACTTAAGAAGTGGAATAAAACCAAGAGCTACACTATTTGGAAAAATTAGATTAGATTAGGTACTAATGGCTTAAGAAATGTCCTGGATTCAGTCATCTAATCCTAACAGTTGATTGTGAAAGCATCGTAGTAATAATACTATACAGTCTTGGCTGCCTATGAAAATTTCTTCATATGTGATTCAAGCTAGCACATTCAAAAGGACCTTCAAGTGTCAAGATACATAATATATCCAACCATAAAGGCCCAGAGCTGTCCTGCTGCATTCATAACCACTTTCCTGCTTGTCATTATGGTATGATTGTGGACAAATTACTTAACCATTCTATACCTCTGTTTTCTCTCTTGGAAGATGAAGATAATGATAGTACTACTTTATACAGTTGTGATCAGTAAATGCATGTTAAGTACTGAGAATGACATAAAGAAATGCTTCACTTTTTTTAGCTATATAATTAATTTGAAGTAGCTTCTTATTTAAATAAGTATTTACTGTGCATGAAATCCATCTTTTAAAGATAATTACTTGAATCCATGGCTAATCTAAATGTTTATTTGTATGTTTAAATTTATTAATAATTTTAGCTTTAAGTTAAAAGAAGCCTAAGATTTTTGGTTGCAGTAGTCCCTGTTGCCCAAGGTTTTTCACTTTCCTTGGTTCCAGTTACCCACAGTCAACTGCAGCTGAAAATATTAAACGGAAAATTCCAGCGATAAACAATTCATGCATTTTAAGTTACGTGCCATTCTGAGTAATGTGATGAAATCTCACAGTACCACCCAGGACGTTTTCGT
>VMDO01014538.1:0-54259 GCA_007922755.1 Pedetes capensis | reverse complement strand
CCTTAATTTCATAAAAGCCATTTATGAAAAACCTACAGCCAACATTATATTAAATGGAGAAAAACTGAAACCATTTCCTCTTAGATCTGGAACAAGACAAGGATGTCCTCTCTCTCCTAGTCTACTTAACATAGTAATTGAGTCCTGGCCAGAGAAAGAAATCAAAGGGATACAGATTGGCAAGGAAGAGGTCAAATTACCCTTATTTGCAGATGATATGATCTTGTACCTGAAAGACCACAAAACCTCAACCAGAAAACTGCTAGAACTAACTAACTCCTTCAGCAAAGTTGCAGGCTACAAAATCAACACACAAAAATCAATAGCTTTTCTTTACACTGATTCCAAACAGGAAGAAAAGGAAATTTCAGGAAAAATACCATTCATGATAGCCCACCAGAAAACTAAATACCTTGGAATCAATCTAACCAAAGACCCTTCAGATCTCTACAAGGAAAATTTCAAAATATTAAAGAAAGAAATAGCAGAGGACACTGAAAAATAGAAAGACACCCCCCCCCCCCGCTCCTGGACAGGGAGAATTAATATAGTAAAAATGGCTATCTTACCAAAAGCAATCTATAGACTTAATGCAATACCCATTAAAATTCCACTGAATGGCTTTACAGAAATAGAAAAAAATGATCCAAAAATTCACATGGAACCACAAAAGACCACGTATAGCCAAAACACTTTAAAGCTGCAAAACTAATGCAGGTGGAATCACAATCCCTGACTTCAAGCTATACTACAGGGCCGTGGTTGCAAAAACAGCTTGGTACTGGCACAAAAATAGGCCTGAAGACATCTGGAATAGAAGACCCAGAAATACCTCAACACACCTATAGCCACCTGATTTTTGACAAAGGAGCAAAGCAAGCAAACTGGGAAAAGGACAGCCTTTTCAACAAATGATGCTGGGAAACATGGTCATCTGCATGCAGAAAAATGAAAGCTGACCCGCATCTCTCAATATACACGAGAGTTAACTCAAAACGGATAAAAGATCTCAACATAAAACCAGAAACTTTAAAACTTATAGAAGGCAAGATAGGCAACACACTTCACCATATAGGCACAGGAAAGTATTTCCTTAAAAGAACTCCAATTGCTCAAGAAATTGCAACCAGAATAGATAAATGGTATTACATGAAATTAAAAAGCTTCTGCACAGCAAAAGAAACAATTCACAGAGTCAAGGAAACCCCCATGGAATGGGAAAAAATCTTCACATTTTATACATCAGATAAAGGTCTAATTACTAGAATTTATAAAGAACTCAAGAAAAAAACTCCCCAAAAAACAAATAACCTAATACACAAATGGGCAAAGGAACTGAATAGACAATTCTCAAATGAAGAGGTCCGTAAAGCCATGAAACACATGAAAAAATGCTCAGTATCCCTAGCCATTAGGGAAATGCAAATTAAAACTCTGAGATTTCACCTTACACCAGTAAGAATGGCCAAGATCAATAAAACAAATAACAACAAATGCTGGCGAGGTTGCGGTAAAAAAGAAACACTATTACATTGTTGGTGGAGCTGTAAATTCGTGCAGCCACTGAGGAAATCAATATGGAGGTATCTTAAAAAGCTGAAAATAGATCTACCGTATGACCCAGCTATAACACTACTGGGAATTTACCCAAAAGGAGATGGGCCATCATACCACCGAGACACCTGCATCTCCATGTTCAATGCAGCACTTTTCACAATAGCAAGGATATGGAATCAACCAAAGTGGCCTTCAACAGAAAAATGGATAAAAAATACTATGATACATATACACAATGGAATACTACTCAGCAATCAAGAAACATGAAATAAGGTCATTTGCAACAAAATGGATGGAATTAGAGAAAATTATTTTAAGAATGAACACAAGCTCCAAAAGAGAAACACCACATGTTCTCACTCATATGTGCGAGCTGAATCAAAATTATAAGAAGGAAAAATCCTTTTCAAAGGTAGATCAAAATAAAATGAAAAAAAAAAAAAAGCTAAGAATGGTGTCAATATAAATGGTCTAGAAAATGCATGCAATTGTTCTGACAAGATAAAAACAAAGTTCACTACAGGAAAAGTTTCTATCTTAAACAGAACTGGAACCCAAGGACATATAGAAAAATATTACCAAATAAATGATAGTGAAGACTTAGATGGGGAGAGCATGATGGGGGGAAGCATACAAGAGGGTAAGGGGGAACCTATATGAATAATGTATATCAAAATGCATATATGGAAATGTCACAATGAAAAACATGTCAGAATGAATCACATTAAGGTGTACATTAAAATTTTCCAATAAAAAAAAGGATAGGGGATGAGATTTGAGTTTATGCCATAAATGTTACCTACATTTTTGTTTCATAGGGTTAGAAGTAATTAGATTGAACTTTACTTCTGCTCTATAGATCAATACATATTTTGTAAACCAAAAAAAGAAAGAAAGGAAGAAAAGAAAGAAAGAAAGGAAGGAAGGAAGAAACAAAACAAAAGAAAAGAAAAAAAGAAATGGGGCTGAGGTTTAGCTCAGTCCGTACCTGCTCTCTCTGAGGGCCTGGGTTCACTTCCCCAGCATGGCAAAAATTGGGAGGAGGACCTGCCAGCCTACCCCTGAAACAATCTCAAAAACATTCAGCCATTGAAAACCCTATGAAATAGCAGAGAAGCACTAACATAGTGCCAGGCATGGCACAGTGTCGGAGAGGGTTTCCTTGTGTTGTATATAGGGTCACTCACTATGAGTCACACCTGACTCAGGGGCACCTAATGACAAACAAAAGTGGAAAGCTGACTCAGTGGCATCCAACAATAAACAAACTAAGGTGGAAATGGAGGAAATAAAGATCAAAGGGAAGAATTCAAGAAATAAAATACTTTCAGAACAAAGAGAAGTGGCTAAAAGGAAATTGAGTATATTGCTTTTGGATAATTTGGAAGATTTGGTGTTGTCATAACTGAAATAAGAGGAAGAAATCGAATAAAAGATGAAATGGATCTGAGCATGCTGAGTTTGAATTATATTTGAAACATAGATGGAAATGTCTAAAAGATAGAAATATAGATCTGGAACTTAGTAAATGTGTCTGAGCTATATATGTGTTGGAGAATTACTGGTATAGTTGACCCTCTGTACACATATAAAGACAGTGGAAAATTGTTAAAAACCCAAAAAAAGGAGGGGGTTGAAAAATAAAAATACACAAATGTCATATAAGATTTTAGGTATTATCCAATATAACTAATAACTATTCTTGTTGCTAAACAATTGAACTGAGCTACTGGATTTTATTATTTAAGCTCCACAAAAATTAGAGATTTTTCCCCTTTGTTCACCAGTGTATCCCAGCATGTAGAACATTGACAAACATGATATATTTTCAGTCAATATATCTTCCTTTTCTGGATGTATTTATTACATGTCAAATATATATATTTGTTTTAGTAGTGGATTAGGGATCATCACTGTTTCCAGTGAAAGCTCCTAAGAACGCTTTTGACTTTTTCCTGCCAGCTCTTTTAACACTGGAGAAAAAGAGGGTTTCTTCTTCAAATCTATAGCCCACATAAGATTAATCAGTCATTACATCTTAAAAGTTCAAACAGTTGATTTTGCAGGGTACTTGTTATGTTTCTTTCCAGTTGTACATTTTTTATATTATGTTAATAAGATAGAAACACAAATTTTCTAAAAAAATATTTACAGTTAATATGGAGAAAACAAGAAAGAAGCATATATTTGTGGTAAGGTTTCCCAAGGGACTGGAATTGCATTACTCACTTTCTGGCATCTCTGGCATCTTCAGAGCATGACTTCTGTGACTGTCAACAGTTGAGAGTTTTCTTATATGCTTCTCTGATAGCAGCAGAGCAGAGATGAACCTGGTGATGTATAGTCCCCCTACATGCTATAGAGTCTCTTTTAATCAGTCAACAGAAATTTTTTGAACTCTTGGCATGTTCCCACCAGTATCTACATTCTGAGGGACTTGTAAAGAAGTATGAAGTATGCCTCTGCCTTCAAGTAAAGTATAAGTGTGATGAGGAGGCAAATCATAAAACATAGTATATATTAAAGTATTGATGAATTGTCTAAGGAATGAATGCTATTCTGAGGGCTAGTATTCAAGCTTTACTAGTATCAGGCCCAGTTTACCTTTCTAATGTGTTTCCCTATATCTGCAAATACAAGAAAAATTATCCTTCTTACACTAGTCACTCTGCTGAATTGGACTGCTTGCCATCCCCCACTTGCACTCACCCTTCCTTCCAATATGTCCTTGCTTTCACTCATCCTCAGCTCCATATATTAGCTCACAAATCTTATCCTTTCCTCAAGACCAAGCTCAAATGCAGCACGTTCTCCAAAATTCCCTGATACTACTAACTAGAAAGGACCCCCTACTCCAATTCCTTTGTGAAGAAATCCACACTGCACCCATTACTTTCCGCTGTATGTCATAGTTGTCCCTGTCTGTGCAGGTGCATAATCATAGCGTGCAACCTTCCCTTCTCCTTCCCCTACTATAAGGTGAATATTGCCCACAAAGTGAGGCTAACTTATGGTTTCACTGCATTCAGTAATGTTGATTCTGTTCATCTCCTTTCATCCCTGAAATCATCTCATGAGACTGTTCCATTTTTTATCATGCAATAATCACATAAGATTTGATTTGCATTGTGATTAGCCACTCACCCCTACTAGCAGGTGAACTTCTCAATATCAGGGAAATAATTGCACATTCATCTTAGCAACCCCTGTATCTGAGCAGTGTATATGAAAGAACCATTCTCAGATTGCCATAAAAATTGTTAAATATTTATATTTCTGGCCACATTCTTCAAAATTCTCATTGAGTGGGTTTTGTGTGGATCCCAGGAACTTGCATTTTATCAAACTTCCCAAATGATTTTTATCTATGGTAAATTTGAAAATGATAACTAGTTAATACATATTTATTGAATTAATACTTTTTTGTCTCTTAAACTATAAGCATTTTAAGAGAAGGACATATGACTACCTACTCTCTGTGTTTTCCCTAACTATATGGCCTAATCATTTGATCATACTCCATCCCAAACATTCTGGAATTGGTACATGGGAGGATTTATGGAGTGGGATAATTAAGAAACACTTCTTCTAAGGCACAGAATTTTCTGGGCCTTGAAAAATGCATTGTATTTGGGTTAATGAGGACGAGAGAGAGTATTCTAGTCAGGAGATTAACACAAAGGAAACGAGCTGAGGAAATACAAGTATGCTAAGGGTTGACAATTAGATTAGTTAAACAAGAGCAAAAGGTTCTTGTGACAGAAGAATGAGAGATGAGGCTGCCTCCTCACTGTATAAAATAAATGTTTGTTAGCAGAAATGTCATTTTCATTTTAATTTAATAAGAGAAAAATAAAAGGTTTGATGTGATTAATGACCAACAAGGGATCCATGGAGCTGACTTGGCACACATCCACCTGATGACACACATAGAAATACAAGATTTAGTACAGAATTAATCTGCCCAAGCATCTGTTCACAACTCTATATGAAAAAGAAAAAAATAGATCAAAGCATATGCTGCAAGTTGAAGTCTGTGCAACTTTTTTTCCATGCCATATTCATAAGGATTCACATTTTTAACCAAATCTCTTATTGGCTTGCTCATGTGAATTCAAATATTAAATATTCACAATAATAATAAAGCAAAGTATTTTTTAAAAAAGAAGCATCTGTTTACACATGAAGACAGGATTAACCTGTTATAAAAAGGATAAGTTATATTTCTTGTAAAATATATTCCTGTGGTATTAGGACATAGCCAGCATCAGCGTATACATCTATGATTAATTCACTTGGACACTTATTCACCAATCTGATAAATAGTTATTAGCAGTCTAGTACTTGTAGATCACTGTACACAAAATATTAATGGCAAAGCACCATGGACATGATACAAATTGAGGATGCATTCTTACATGGAAGAGGAACTGATATGGAATTCTTAGTATGAACAAGTTATCATTCACTCATTCACTGAACAATTCTTGGATGAATGTAGTTCTGTAACTATGCTTTGTTTTCTGTTGTACTGCCCCCACTTATCATAGTATAGTGTTTAATATATAAGAAATGCTCAATAAAATATTTGTTGAATAAATACATTGATGGATCACTCTTTCAAGCTCTCTGGATACAAAAGTAAAGTAGAAACAAAATTGCCCTGGCTTCATTGACTCACAGTGTAGGGTGGTAGACAAACGTGAACAAGTTCGTCCAGAAATGTAGAATTTCAGTCAAGGCACATGTTGAAGACCTAATGAAATTTGGCCTACCATACTAAAACTGTCCTGAAGAAGTGATCCTGAGTTGAGATCTGAAGGATGAATGAAAATTAACCAGGCAAAGAGGAGGAAGAACACTTCAGGCAGTAGAGTACAAGGAGCAAAAGGAGTCCACAGTGGCCACAAATAAGAGTGGAAAGCTGGTAGGGAAGGTCAAAGTGTGTGAAGACAGCCTTTAGGGAGTTCCAGAATTATAAATATTAGGCAAGATTATATAGATAAGGAAATATTAAAGTTGAAAAAATACAAGTTGATTTGATAAAACTGGAATGCTTGCAATTGACATTTTGGTTAAAGTTACAGCCTTAAAACTAATTCCTTGTTTGTAATATAAAAGGAAAATTTGCCTGATTAAGCACAGTAATTTTTTCAATGACAATCAAAATAATTGAGCATGTAATTTCAAGTTATATGACCTTGATCTTTGTTGATTGTGCCAATAATTATGATTTTTACTAAATTACACAGCATTAATTGGCCCTCAAACCGGGGTTAATACAGGAATCGACACAGTACCATAAAAATAATTTGGGTGTGCTGATGTAGAACCATATTGACAAATTAATAGACCCTGTCAAACAGTTCATTCAACTACAGTGTAAAACTAATAAATATATCTATATAATTAATTTATGTAGTTCACATGATAGAATTCATGCAGAGAAAAATAAATCTGAGACTTTAAAAGAGTGATTACATATTGAAGAAATAAAGGCATGTTTAAACATGCCAAAGAAATAATTGGCTTTACTTTCTCATTATTCATTACTTGGTATTTGGTCAGGTAGACTAATATTACTTTACTCAATTCATTTAATTTTGCCTTTGGAATGTGTACTATTGTAATTTCTACCACAACATTTACCACTGAATTGCACATGCTTCTCCATAGCTTATCTAAACATTCTGTCTGAGATCATATTACAACAATTTGAATTTTCCCTCTCCTAAATGTACATGCACATTTATCCCTTCACACAGTGCTGGGCAGAAAGTTGGTGGTTGGTAAACACTTGTTACATGTTTAGAAGCATCCAGTTCGAATACTTACAATAAACCTTATAAGTTTTAATATTAATATTGAGAAGCACGATATGTGCTCATATTTAGTTCTTTTTGTTATTTGAATAATTGTGCTTAGGGATGGATAAAATTTTCTCTTACCCATTTATATTGTTTATGTACCATATGTAAAACAAAATAATAAATATCTAGTAATATTTTTACGCATTCTATTTTAACCTGATCCTTCATTGAAATTCAATACATAAGAGAAGAATAAAGATTAGAATATACAGATAATACATTCAAAAGTAATAAAACTAGTTTTAATATATTCAAGAACAATAAAACAAATATGAAAAATTAATAACCCAAATTCCATTTTACCCATAGAATTCTGTGTTTAAAAATATTTATACTGCTCAAAATGCAGCTTAAGAGTCCACAATGTATAACACTCAAGATCTTATTGACCTACATAACGTTACTATACAATGAGGTCAGTTAGGATAAGTATAAGCATTTCTCTCCTCTAATAGGGAAAGTAAAGCATAGCAAGACTAAGGGTTTCTACGGATAACACTAACCTTTTTTTAGTTTTTCATTTAACAAATATTTATTAAGCATTCACTGTGTATCCACTACAGTAGGTAGAAGGCTAGGTCATGACTCAGTTCAATATTTCCTATTTACCACAAATTGAAGACAGGATTTCTTTGGAACCAAAATTCAAATGGGCTTTTGTCATGACTCAGTTCTTACTAGACTGTAATGATCTGTTCTTGCTACCAAACACATAACCAAATGGTCTTCACCTGGAAAAATTTGCAATTTTAATATAAGTTCTCACTTCCACTGAATAAATTTAAGGTACCAACATAAGCAGCAGACTTTTTGCCTTTTCATTTACTGACTTTAAGACAGAAAAGATAATACATGCACACTTGACAGGTTAGTTTCTCCTTTGATGACATACTTGTGCATTTGCAGATTTGTAATATAATTTCTCTATTATTTTCTCTTTAGATAATTGGGAAATATGCAGTTTAATAGAGAATAAATGACCTTGTATAGCAGATATTGATTACTGACTTTCAAAGAATTCAAATTTGAATTACATTGAACTCTGAACAGCAGTAGTCTTTCATGATTCAGAAGTATTTCAGTTTTACAGTACATCTTTAGGAACTTTAAGTGTCATTGACAGCTGAGAATCACACCCAAGGGCCTTCTGCAAGCCAGGCAAGCACTTTATCACTAAGCTACATCCCCAGTACGATTTCAATAGACTTCTAAGAGGAAAAAGGGTCCATCCAATTCTTCCTATGCCTTTTACCTGACTTCTCATTTGTGAAATGACTGAACTGACTTTAATTTTTGCTAGAAAATTTCTTTCCAAGTATACAGAAAACATATATACCTTCCATACCTCCTTAAATTAACACTACACTGCAATAAAAAACAAAAAGGTATAAATTGTTATGTTCCATCTCTAATAAAAAAAAGAGAGAGAGAGAGAGACATTGCCAGTTGTTTTGAAGCAGCCACAATGCTTAGTGCCAGGGATTCAGCGAAGCAAGCCCTTCTTCAGAAGTTTATAATAGTGAGTGTAGAACTAAGAGTTAAAAGAAATTTAAGGTTATTATTGTGCCAGTAAAAAATAATAACTGATTTGTTTTTCGCTCTGTGAAATACCTAAATTGGAAAAGATATTTACCTTCTCCAGAAGTAATAAAACAGTATTAAATATTTTCAGAAGTTAGCTCATAGGAATGTGCAATAATAAAATAAGTGCATATAAAAATATCTATTCTCAGCATTTCAAAAGTTAAGAGATAGAGAAAATAGATATACCATAAAAATATATAAATTTACTATCATTATAATTTATGTTAATCAACACCCACATATCATCTAAAGATTCTAGACTAAAAGATTGCATTGACAACTCCAAATTTTTGTCTTGAAAATTCAACCATAAAGTTTTCTTTAACTGGATTTTAATGTAAGTTTTGCACTTACACATTTAAAATATTTTTTCCTTTTTGCTCTTTATCTTTTAATGTCTGATTTTGTTAGCTAAATACTAAATCTGACTTAGCTGTATTTCAGAGACTTCTGCTCCAATGTGAAGGTCATAAAGACTTCCATAAGAGCTACTTTCAGTGCCATATCAAAGTAGGTTAAAGAGTGCATGGGAGCTGAGGAAGCAGAGGGAGAGTGATCAAATTATTTCTAAAGTGTTCCTGTGAAGAACTGAAATAAATGGGGAAATAGATGGAAGGGACTACAGAGTCAATAAAAATAGTATTTCTTTTTAATGATGAGAGAAACTAAAGCATGTTTATATGCTGCTGGAGGTGAGCTGGTTGAGACAGAGATTGAAGGTGTGTGTGCAAAGGAGATAAATCCAAGACTAAAATCCCTGTAAAGACAAGACAAGAAGTAGAGTTCAAATGGATTGGATGAGGACACAAATTTGGGAGAACCAGGGGTAGTTAGCAAAAGAGAATCACAAAAGTGATTGCAAAACACATCAATATATTGCACTAAATCCAAACTGAATGTATCTCCAGTTCAATTTCAACTAAGCCAGATTCTAAGTGTGCTACCTGGTAGCCCAGGAAGCATAATGGAGGGAAAGTCTATGCAGGAAAAGATAGAAGTCTTAACTGTCTTTAAAATGTATCTCTGTGAATTTTTCTAACTATGCATGTGAGAATCCTGAAGCTCAAGCTTAATTACCTTTGAAGTAATTCCACTTCCAGTTGTCTCTTTATTTCAATGTAAAATAATGTAGGGTAAGAAGTGGAGTAAGAGGAGGCTATTTTTACTAAGATTGAAGAATATGAAATAGTCTTAGAGTTAAAAAGCAACTTCTTGGTGGAATGTAATAGGGTTGTAAGTATCATTCAGTCCCATTTCAAGCATTTGTCATGAATTTAAAGTGAGACCAGTCAGCGAAGTTGTGTAATTCTCCTCAACAAATCCTGGTGCAGTTGGAGAAAAGACAAAAAATTGGATTCCACTTCAGGTAGGTTGAATGTGACAAAAGAGTTTGCTAAATAATGTGTGTGAAAAACTGTTCATAATGATAGACTGTTTGTAATAACCCTCAGCTTAGAAAAGAAGGAAAGATGGGGACATAGAGACAAAGTAAACATAGTATACCAGTGATAAGACATATCAATGACTATTGTAAGGGAGTTCTAGGATACTGGATTAAAGGAACTAATAGCATAGGAGGAATGGTCAGAAAATCTTACATTTATAGTTGAGATTTCAAGGGTGATGTTGATCATTGTGATGACAAAGTCTAAATATTATTTTAGGACTAGATTAGAGGGAAAGGATAATTATGAGCATGGATTGTTTATTTTGTTCAATTTAGATGGAACTTTTGGAGCATTAGCGTACATAAGTTACTATGGAAGGAGTTGGAGATATATATGCAGATTATGTGCAGATTGCTATAGTTGGGACACCAATACAGAAGGAAAGATACCTATCCCAATCACAAGTCACAGGCTTAGAGAATGTATCATTTACAAAAAACAGATTGCAAGATAAACAATTATGCCTTAAGTACTGCCAAGTGTTGAATTTTCCTCAAGGCTAGAGGGTATAATAAACAGAAAGGCTGAAAAATAAGCAAAGATCAGATAGGAGTCATTTTATCTGATATGTAAAGGAATCTAGGCTTTGTATTTTTTGGGTAAAGGAAAGATTGTTTTCAAGCAAAAATGATCATACTGAAATAGCTCTCTGGCTGCCTTGTAGGTAGAGAGTAGATGAAAGAAATGGCTATACTTTTTTGTGGAGAAACAAGGAAGATCAGTTGGAATAATGAAATGAGAGTATATTTGTTATACAAGTTTCACTCTTAAATTTAGATCATGTGTTGGGCACAGTGATGCATGCCTGTAATCCCAGGCAACTCAGGAGACAGAGGCAAGAGGATAACAAGTTTAAGGCCAGAGGCAGCCTGCATAACTTAGTAAGACTTTGACTCAAGATAAAAAATTAAAAAGGGGCTGAAAGTACAGCTTAGTGGAAGAGCACTTACAAGGTATGTGCAACGCCTGGGTATAACCCCCAAATACCACAAAAAAATTAACTAATCAATGTAGATTATGACAAGTTCAACAATGTTTGAAGTCAAGGTCAAGGATAGTACACTTAAATGGAGATCATGAAACCAGAATTACTTCCCTTGTCCATTTGTTAATATTTTGTAGGACCCAGCCCAAGAAATATGAACTGCCAGAATATAACTCCCATAAGGATTTGCCTGCTGTTCATCACTGTTTCTCCTTCTGGAATATAGTAGACCCTTAATTGTTAATTGAATTAAAATTTTGAAAGAATTAAAGCAAGTCTTTGCATCTCTTCTCTTCCTGTGCTACCTTCATTCTAAGGGCTCTGCTTGGAAAACGTAATGCTCAGTGTGAATCACTTATAATTTTTCCCCAGAATATCCCTCTCCTTCTGAACCTCACTCATCATATCTTACAAATCTTTAAGATCAGGATTGCCTTCCGCATGTATTAGCTGTATGACTTTGGGCATTATCATTCATTTGTGCATAAATCTTCCCTATGAAATGAGGATAACGGCTAACAGTCATTGAGCATTGAGCTCTGCTATGGTTTGGATAGGGTTAAGAGTGTGTCCCGCAAAAGTTCCTGCGTTGGAAGCTCAGTCACTGGTGTGGTAGTATTGACAGATGGTGAAACCTTTAAGAGGTGTGGCCTAATCAGAAGTAATTAGATAATTAATAGCATCACCCTTGAAAGAGATTAATGTAGTTCTCACAGGACCAGGCTA
This sequence comes from Pedetes capensis, assembly GCA_007922755.1. Lineage (NCBI taxonomy): Eukaryota > Metazoa > Chordata > Mammalia > Rodentia > Pedetidae > Pedetes > Pedetes capensis. Next base: position 42,089 of record VMDO01014538.1, on the reverse strand, counting down.
GTTCCCATAAGAGTGTGTTGTTATAAGGTATCCTGGATCCACCTTTGAAACCCCTTCTTTTGGCAACTATTTCCCTTTCTGTTTCTCTGCTTTGTGTGACAGTCAGAGAGACCTTTCCAAGATGCTAATACCATGTCCCTCCAGCCACCAGAATCTTAAGCAAAATAAACCTCTTTACTTTACAAATTGTCCAGCCTCAGATATTAAGACCTGAAAAAGTAATAACATTTGGAACTAGGCACTATTATGAGAACTTTAAGTATGTCAGCACAGCTAATCCTCATTATCCTCATATGTGGATGGTACTACTCTCATCCACCTGATGAGGAACCTGAGCCAAGATGTTACAGCAAGTAAGTCACAAACCCTGGATCTCAGCAGTCTCTGAAAGCATGCTGTTAAATGTTATGTCTGTTGCCTGTCCAATGATGATACCTCCTTCATTGGATAGTTATAAAGATTCAGTGAGAATTCTCTATGGAAAAACACTTTGAAAAGTGTCTTACTATAGTAAGTGCCCAACAGAAGTTAGCTTTCATAGTTATTATTATTTCATTATGTGTACTTTCCTAGGTAGTTATGTTTTCATTTGAAAGAATAGTTGTTTCTTAAAGGAATTTAGATTATTTCACTTGAACGGATCTAGTTGGGAAAAAGTCACTGCTCATATGGTGCATCCTTATATCTGCCTTCCTGTGACTTCATCATAATTTGCAGTTCTGAACTTGAGAAGACACTATGAAACTAACCTCTCTTCCTTCCAACAATCCTAAGATGTTAAAAGACATCTATAGGTCACCTATAGAACAGGGCACTAAGAGAAATGAATATGGAATACCCCTGCCACAGTCTGAATTACATTCCCAGAGACCCTTATAGTGTCTTTCTTGTGCAGAGTAAGTAGTATTTCTAGAATAAATGAATTCACTATAAATGAATGAATTAATGAATATTGAATTTACTCTTGACTAAAATCCCCAATTTTTTTCATATGTACTTCTGCTTCTGCTTCCATACATCTATGATTGGTTTACAGACATATGATAGGCCTTTTTATTAGTCTCTATTAAACTTCATTTACCTCACACATCTGTCAGTTTGCCATAGTGTGAGGTCGTGTGTGTTGCTATGAGGCTAAAAGCTATGCCACTGGTATCTTGGGTACCAGCAGGGTCAACCATGGTGCACAGGTTTTAGCTGAGCTTCCAGACTAAGACAGACTAGAGAGTAGGACCTTGCAATCCACTGGCAAAACAACTAGCCATTAGAAAATAAATTTTTTCACCAACATAAATGGCAACTATACATATGGACTTCACCATATTGAACATAGAGGAGCCAAATGACTACATTTGTGGAAAGAAATGATGGAAAAACTCCATATAAAATGTCAGAACAAGTCCAGGTGCTGATTGTGGATCAGACCATCAATTGTTCATATGCAAGTTCAAACTGAAACTGAAGAAAATTAGAACAAATGTATGAGAGCCAAGGTATGACCTTCAGTATATCTCACCTGAGGTCAGAGACCACTTTAAGAACAGATTTAATGCATTAGACACAAATGATAGAAGACCAGATTAATTGTGACATGACATTAAAGATATCATTCATGAAGAAAGCAAAAGGTTATTAAAAAGACAAGAAAAAAAGAAAAGACCAAATTACACATCAAAAGAGACTCTGAAACTTGCCCTTAAATGTCAAGCACCAAAAGTAAAAGGAAGACATGATGAAGTTAAGGAACTAAACAGAAAATTTCAAAGGGAAGCTCAAGAAGACAAAATCAAATATTATAATGGCATGTGCAAAGAGCTGGAGACTGAAAACCAAAAGGGAAGAACATGCTGTTTTTCTCAAGCTTAAGGAATTGAAAAAAATTTAAACCTCGAATAGCAACAGTGAATGATTCTATAGGGAAAATATTAAATGATGCAGGAAACATCAAAAGAAGATGGAAGAGATACACAGAGTCATTATACAAAAAAAATGGCGGATGATCAACCATTTCAAGAGGTTGCATATTATGAGGAACCAATGGTATTGAAGGAAGAAGTAGAAGCTGCCTTGAAGGAATTGTCTCCAGGAATTGATGGAATACCAGTAGAGATGTTTCAACAAACAGATGCAGCACTGGAGGTGCTAACTTGTTTATGCCCAGAAATTTGGAAAACAGCTACCTGGCCAACTGACAGGAAAAGATCCATATTTGTGCCTATTCCCAAGAAAGAGAATCCAACTGAATGTGGAAACTATGAAACTATATCATTAATATCACATGCAAGCAAAATTTTCCTAAAGATCATTTAAAAGCAACTGCAGCAGTATATAGACAGGGAACTGCTGGAAAATCAAGCTGGATTCAGAAGAGGGCAGGGAACCAGGGACATCATTGTTGATGTCAGATGGATATTAACCAAAAGCAGAGAATATCAGAAAGATGTCTATCTGTGTTTTATCAACTATACAAAGGCATTTGACTGTGTGGATTATAACAAATTATGGATAACATTGTGAAGAATAAGAATACCAGAGCACCTAATTGTACTCATGAGGAATCTGTACATGGACATGGAGGCAGTCATTCTAAGACAACAAGGAAACACTGCCTGGTTTAGTTGAGAAAGGTGTGCATTGTGGCTGTATACTTTCACCATATCTCTTCAATTTCTATCTTGAGCTAATAATCCAGGAAGCTGGGCTTTATGAAGAAGAGCACAGAGTCATGATTAAAGGAAGACTCATTAACAACCTGCGTTATGCAGATGGCACAACTCTGCTTGCTAAAAGTGAAGCAGATTTGAAACATTTACTGATGAAGATCAAAGAACGTAGCCATCGGTATGGACTGTGCCTCAATATCACCAAAAAAAAAAAAAAATCCTTGCAACTGGGTCAGTATGCAGGTTCACAATAAATGGAGAAAAAATTGAGGTTGTCCATGATTTTGTTTTATTTGGTTCTACAATAAACACCCAGGGAAGTAGCAGTCAAGAGATCAAAAGGCACATTATTTTGGGAAAAGCTATGGCAAAAATCTCTTTAAAATATTGAAAAGTGAAGATGTCACATTGAAGACAAAGGTGTGCCTGACTCATGCCATGGTATTTTCAGTCACATCATATGGTTGTGAAAACTGGACTTCGAATAAGGGAGATGGAAGAATTGACGCTTCTGAATTATGCTGCTGGAGACAAATATTGAATATACCATGGACTGACAAAAGAACCAATAGGTCTGTCCTAGAAGTACAACCAAGTGTTCCTTGAAAGCTAGACTGCATCTTAGTATATCTTGGACATGTAGTTAGGAGGGACCAACCCTGGAGAAGGACATCATGTTTGGGAAAGTGGTAGGTCAACAAATAAAAGAGAAACCCTCCACTACATGGATTGACACAGTGTCTGCAACAATGGGCTTAGACATAAATAAGATCATGTGCCTGGCAAGAATCGAGGACTATTTCACTCTGCTGTACACAGAGTCGCTATGAGCTGGACTAGACTCAACAGCCCCTAACAACAACAACTTCATTTTCTTGGAGTTGTCTAGCACTCCAACATTTTCAGATCACTCTGTACATTAAATTTGTCATTTCAGGTATTGTCTCTTCTTCCCCACATCAGGTCACCTGTAGATTTTTTTTTTTTTTGCTATATTCTATCAACATACTCTTCTGAGTATTTAATAGAATACATTATGCTCATAGTTATGTTAAAATATTCATGAGCTTATGGCTTAAAGTGTTTTAATTAATTCTGAATTACATTTTCTAAGCAACACATTTCATTATTGTCACTAAGAATACCTAATTATTCAACAATTGCTAAAATATGAAAGTATCTTGTTCCTCAGTGTTATCAAAAATGGAGGCATTAAATAAAAACCCAAGTATTCAAAATTTTATAAACATCTCCGTGGAAAGAGGCCCAGACCCTGTGGAGCTAACCTTTTATCTCCGAAGAAATAACTGAAGAAGTTAAACAATCTCAAGGCATGTAGTACATTACAATTGAGAAAATGATAAGTAGGTTTTTCATCAGACCTGAACAATTTTAGTTATCCAATTTTGTGTATCAGAAACAGTTTCAACCACGGGCTATGAAATTCATGAATAAAAGATTTCCCAGTTGTGAGAGCTAAAGGACCAGTAATAAACCAAGTATATTGTTAAATAAAAGATTGAAATAAAAATGGGAGAAAGTGCCTTAAACTGAAGCCATGCTTCCTTTATGGATTGCAACTCAGTTATTCAAGATAGAAAAAGTAAAAACAACAGATTTAAAAGCTAATGCCTTTAAGTATTGATGATATCAAAACTTAGAAAAAAGTGATTAGAATATCTCAATGATATATTTTAATTATGTCATTTTGGTTAGAGAATATACTTTTAAAATTTAAATTTGGCTACTTTAAATTTATAGATTCGAGAGAATACTTTCACATTTACTTATCTGAATTACAGGTCTCATTCTTTTGTCTTCTAGTTGTGCGTAGTTTCTAGGAATAATGAGTTTTTGTTATGACAGTATCTACCAGATAATCCAATGCAATTTTAAAGTACCTAAAGATTAAAGTTCTCTTCTAATTTTGTTGCTTTTACCTTGAAAAAAATAGATAAGTAGCAGATGTTATGTTTCTCATAGTTAACATTTATCTTAATCTCACCGGAAGAAGATGTTAATAAGATATAAAAACAAATAAACATGTTCTACTATCCACATTACTGGAATAAAATTAGTACATTGAGTTAAACTAGTGGAACAGCCTAAAATTGCATATATGTGACAGGTATTATTGGAATTTATTGTAGTCATATGAAATATATATGTTATTTGTGTTAATGTTAATGTTACCACTGTCTTAGCTCATTTTATTGATCACAGTTAAATCACTTTGGAAAGAATTTTAAGTTATTTAGGTAAGTGTAAATTTAAAGAAAATATAATGAAATGTTGCCTAATTTTTCTTCTTATTAAAGTAATGCATAGGTACCACAGGATATTTGAAAAAATACTAGAAAAATACAAAAGAAGAATTTAAATTAATCATAATATAATCACTGAGATTTTTTAAATTAGTGTTTTGATGTAGTTTCTTCTATTTTTTCTAATTTTTCAAAACTGAAAACAAATATAAAATTTTAAAGCAAAATAAAGTAACCAAAGTGAACAAGTACTAACTGAATTTTTAAAAATCTTTGTTTTAAAGAAACAAAACACTGAAGATCAATTACAAGTCTTCCATGTTCCCCCTCCTACTTGTATTCCAATCTCATCCTCCCTAGGGTAATTACTTTTTAGAATCTGGTGTTCATAGTTCTATATTACTACTTTTACTGCTGTGTGTGTATTTGTGGGTATATACTGTTGTTTTGTAATTTTGTGTAAATCAATTTGTGTTACATGAATTTTCTACACTTCCTTTTTCATTCAATATTGTTTACAAATTCTATCAGATTCATATATAAAAATATAAGTAATCCATTTTTATTACTGTATTATACTATGCCAACATATTATTTTGTCATAATTTGGTTATATATTCTCTTATATTGTATAATTTACTTAGATTGTGACCGACTTTTTAATTATTAATTTTTGCAATGAACATTTTTCTATATTTCAGATTTTTTGGTAAAATAATTGTCTACAAGCATATATGAAAGTTTTCAAAGCAGGAGATTGATATTTGAAAATATTTTTCCAAAAAGACTACCTCAATTTTTATTTCCAAATGCAGTGTTTGAGTGCTTATCTCCAAGCACCTTCCCCAGCCTTGGGTCATTCTTGAGTTAATTCAGTCATTTTTCTTGGAAATGATTGACTTTGTTATGAAATTAAGTACACTGGGAAAAAGATAATTCATGCATTAGGTTGGATCTAAGCCATTTAGTTTAATTCCAAGATCCACTGTAAAATTGTCTATTAACCATGAAATGTTCATCATATCATGTTGTGGTTTTTGTTTTCTTTTCATCAAGACTGTATATTGATCTGCTAACTATATTTTGCCTCTGCTACTATTTGGAACTTTCTGCAATTTCCTCTGTGGTACATTTTATTTTAACATTCATTAATAAAAATATCTTTTATTTAGAAACCCAGCATATGCTTTTCTCTCTTTATTGGGCATTTGTGATGACCAGCTCTCCTCATTATTTTGGAATTTCAATTTTAAGCTCTAACATGATGTCATCTTAGGAGCCAGAAGACCTGAGGAACAATCCCAGCTGCAGTTATACAACACTCATGAAGTAGTTCTCATTTTCTTCAGGAAATGATTGTGAGATCCTTCACCCATAAAGCAAGACTCCTTTCTTGTGTTATTAAATATACACAATGTGGTCTTTGAAATGAAGTAGAAATGTAGTTTAATATCAATGACCCCTTTCCAAGTAGACAGTGGTCTAGAATCCCAGTAGAAACCAGTGGTAGACAAATTTCAGAGGTATGATTTGCCACTTTGCCTGGCACAGCCAAGAAAGAATGTATGTAGTATATTTTTTAAAAGCTGCTCAAACCTTAGAAGCCATACAAAGTATAACGTTCCTGCAGCTTCCTCCCCTGCTCACACCTAAATATTTATACTTCATGCTCTAGCCAACCTTCCCCAACGACAACTTGAATGTTGTCATTGCCTATAACTACAATTTCAGAAATCTTAAACCCCTACATTCTGATCTCTCATTCCAATTTTTCATAAATATTTTCTCTGTCCCTCACTTTCAGTACATTTCTGTCTGATCTAATATAAACCTAAAGGCTTTTGTTTCTTCTCTTTTCTCCTAGACTACCAGTCACCTTCCTGGTCCAGATAAAAAAGTTGCAATAGTCATCATAGAGCTCTTTTGATTGCCCTTGTTTCTCCTCAAACTATTCTAGTATGTACTGTTTCCCACAGCTACTGCATTATATAAAATTCTAGCCCCTTCTTTGTCAACAGATGACCTTATTCCATACCTCATCTAGAAAATCTGAAAATTTCAGATAGGGTTTACTTCAGCTTCTCACCCACCCCTGCCCATGCCTATCTATGTCCATACCATCTTTGCCATCTTCCCTCAAATATGAGTGAATGAAGTGTCTTACCTCTGTCCAAGGCCAGTCCCTTCTCTTCTGCTATCAATCCCATATCTCTGCCCTCTCTTGAAATTTACTCCATTATTTTATTCTATTCTCTCTCTCTCTTCCTCCTCCTCTCTCTATTCTCTCTTTCCTTGCTAGTGTCTTCCTGTTAACTTTCTTCTCCCTCGACCTTTCAGTTGCTTTGTAGCATCTCAACTTTTCTCCTCTCATCTAGACTTTGCAAAGAATATGCTACAGTATCAAATCCACTTGTTTTCCTCTTCCTTATTTTCAATCCATTGTAATATGCCTGCAGCCATAGCCCTGTGGCATCTGATCCTGTCAGATCTCAGAAGCTAAGCAGGGTCAGGCCTGGTTAGTACCTGGATGGGAGACCGCCTAGGAACACCAGAAGCTGTAGCCTTGGGAGAAGGACCTGGCAACCCCCTCCCAAAAATCAATCTGCCATTGAAAACCCTATGAACAGCAGAGAGGCACTGCCAGTAGTGTTTCCCCTGTTGTACAGAGGGTCGCTATGAGTCGGATACGGACTCGACGGCACCTAACAATTGTAATATAGTTAGCACCTGAAATGGCTATTGCCAAGGTTACCAATGACCTTCTGTTTCTGAAATTGAGTAGATATCTTCAATCTTTTATTTCACTGAAGATCTCTCCTGTGTATGATATTCCTGATCACTTCCTTATTCCTGACACAGCTGTATTCACTGGCCTCTACTGACCATTTACTATCCCAGACTCCATTCATTCTTGGCTTCACCAGTAGATTGCTCTTCTTGTTTCAGCCCTCAAGCATTCCCCCAAGGTACCTTCCTCAGTCAACTGCACTTCTGTGTTCCTTTACATTCCCATGGAGAGGTCATTCACGTGAGTTTCTACTTCCCCCAAATGCCTATGCCACATCTCCAGCTGAATCCTATATCCTAAGTTTCAGATTTGAGCAACCAGTTGATTCCTGGACATCTTCACTGATGTCCTGCAGTAAACTCAGCTAAGTATAATGAAAACTAAATTCATTCTCTTCTATGTACCTGCTCCTACCTGGATATTCTGTATCTACATGGGTAGCATCAATACACGCTAAAAAACGGAGAGACAAGCATAAGTGACTCCTCAGCCCCATGTCCAGTCACCAAGTCCTACCATTTTGTCTTCTAAATGTTTCCTGAATCCAACTACTCTTTAGTCCTCATGGCTTCTTTCATTACTAAGCCTAATGTTTTCTAGTTTTTGTTTTTCCTCTATCAGAGCTTTATATGTACAAAGGATGTCAAAAACTATATACATTTTAATAAATGAAAAAGAACTGTATTAAGATGGTAATATTTAATATATACCAATAACAAAAGAGTGAAGAGGGGATAGTTTCTGGAAATAAATTAGAGAAAGGCCATCACAGGAGGGAAATGATGCTGGCAGAAATGGCAACTTTTATCCTTTATGCATAGGCTACTTCCCAGGAGATAAAATTTAGAGACAGCTTCTAATTAGAGAGTGAGAATTTCATTATGCACTATGAGTTATACTTTCTTCATATTCATATTCATTCTCTCTCTCTCTCTCTAGGTCATTCTTTTCCCTTATGTGCTTCCTTGAGTTTTATTTATCTATAAGCCTTTGACTCCTCTAAGAGTAGACTTACAGTAAGAACTAGATTGTCCTCTCAGATCTTCCCTTATACACATAAAACAAAGTATCATGTGTCTCAACTTATCATAAATGCCTGAAATTTTTAGGCATCTTAGAGGTTCCATTGCATACTCATGCCACTATTGTCATTGTACCTCCAACATATTCTCAGATTTCAAATACCTCTTCAAAATGGACCTTTACTCCTTGAACAAGAGAAAAACTGTGCTTCTGCCATTTTCTTTGACTCTCTTGCCTGTCACATGGTGTTGCTAGCATTCGATTCATGCCATCTTTTAAGCAAACGTCACAATACACATTGCTACTATAATTCAATTCAACTTTGAAAATAAATAACATGTCTTAAAATGTGTATACATTTTTGGTACCCATGGTATGTGTATATATGCCAATCTGCCAAAATCACTTCCTATTACAAACTTTTTAGTTATGGCTTCTTCACCCATACAACAAAGTCCTATCTCCTTAAAAATATATGAGGTCTTTGTAGTTCCATATCTTCCTGTGCTATCCTCACTTCCTACTACTCATTCTGTCTCAAACTTAACACAAATCAAACTGCCTGTGGTCTCTACTCACACGTCATGTTATTTTTCACTACTCTGCTTCTGACTAAAATGTACTTCCTCTCCTCTCCTTCCTGCTGGCCAACTCCTTCTCATCTCAGCTCCAAGAATCTTTCTCTGGATCCCTCTCATCTCTGAGACAAATAGTCCCCCTCCTTTATATTCCCACAGCATCATATATTTTTCTTTGTGTATTTGCTCCAGAACTACAGTATGGATTTCATAACAGAGGCCAAACTATGCATTATGATTCCAGTATAATGCCTAGCATTTGTTGTTGTTCTTAGGTAGCATTGAATCAGGTCCAACTCAGAGTGGCCCTCACAGGGTTTTCAGTGGCTGTTTCAGGATTGCTTTGTGAGTGGATTGCCATGTACTTCTCCCATGCTTAGCACCTGTTGTTGTTGTTAAGTGCCATCGAGTTCTGTCCAACTCATAGTGACCCTGATAAGGTTTTCAATGGCTGATTGTTTCGGGATTGCCACAGGATTGCACTGTCACGTCCTTCTCCCATTTTTTGTGGTGCTGGGAATCAAACCTGGGACCTCAAAGATTGCAGAGTTGTGATCTATCAACTGAGCTAAATCTAAGCCCCTTGCCTAGCACTTAGAAGATGTTTAATAAGTATTTAATGAAGGGATGGAAAAATTATAAAATTGTCATGTATGCACTATGTATTCATTCATGTATTCATTCTCATTGTTCTTTTGGTCATACAATGTTACTGCGTAACACAGATAGTAGTGTTCACCAAACATTTCATGAACTCCCCCTGCATTTCCTAGGCTTCCTTACATTTAGATTGAGGCCATGTAACTAATTCTATAAAATGGGATATTAGAAAAAATGACATATTCAACTCCAAGCCCAATATCCTTAAGAGTGGCAGTAGGTTTTCCAGATTCTCTCTGCCCCTGCTTTGCCCCTTCTGGAAGTCTTAGCTGGTAGTATCTCAAGAATGTGGGGAAGAATCACATGTTGGACATGTTGTAGGAGAGGAAGTAAGCTGCTGGGTAAGCCACTGAGATTTCAGAACTTATTTGTCACTTATTTATAATCTAGTCTACTCTGAAGAGTGTGAATCATTATAAACATATACGTTAATTTCTAGCCTATTATATACATACAAATTTTATTGAACTTTACCCAGTAAAGTGCAGTAAATGCAGCTCTTTCTCTTTTTAATCTACATAGTGTGTAGACTTGGAAAAATTGCACCCCATGGCTCATGTTTTCCAACTGGCTTGCCCATTCCTAGCCAGCCTTCTGCCTCAAAGTCTCTGTATGTCAGAGCATATTTCCTGAACACTACTTATGTTTTCCATTCTAGCCCCACCTAACATACAGGCAGAGTACTCCATTGCCTAATCTTTATGGTATAAGTGAAAGTGAGAATAGTTTCCTGCACAAAATGTTTCTCATACTTATGTGCATGCCTCTAGTTCCACAGCAGAATGTCATGTCTCTAACTTTATATTGGTAATGTTACAAAGAAAAGTTCTCCCAGAAATCCTACCACATTGCTTTGCAATCCCAAGCTACAGAGACAAAGACTTCCTCCAAAGTAGATCTCTGAAACCATCCCAATGTGCCAAGGATATATGTATAACTTCCACTGACCTACAATTTCTAGTGTCCTGGTGGTAACTTTGGAAAAACTCTATTTTTCCATAAGTGTTCTATAAACTGAATGGACTTTTCTAATTTTACTCAACTATATTTTTGTTGCATAGCTTCAGCAAGTAATTATTCTTTCAGTAAGACAAAACAGAAAATCTGGTTTCAGTGTGAATTAGTTCCAGGATAATATGATGTAACCAGGATCTGTTTTTAACTCTGGTTTCTTTTGAAAGACTTCAAAAGACTCTGTTCTCAGATATGTTTTCCTCTTTTCCTCATGCCTGCAGTTCCCAGGGCCATACCCTTCCAGTTTCTTGTCCATTAGTGATGAATAAGAGTCTTAATCCTAGAAGTTCTAGTCAAAATTAATTGCTTTCTATAGGTTTTGAATGGGTCCTGTTCCCATCTCTGAACAAGTCCCTGTGGCCAGGTAAACAGAATGCACTAACTAGTTCAGGCCCTAGTCACTACCATAAAGTGGTAGAGGGACATCTACTCTAGGTAGTTGTTACGTGCCATCAAGTCAGATCTGACTCATAGTAACCCTATGTATAACAAAATGAAGCACTGCCTGACATTGTGCCATGGCTGGCATGATTGTCAATCCTTCTCTGCTATTCATAGGGTTTTTAATGGCTGATTATTTCCGGAGTCCTTCTCCCAAGCCTGCCTGCATCCATAGCCCTATGGCATCTGATCCTGTCAGATCTCAGAAGCTAAGCAGGGTCAGGCCTGGTTAGTACCTGGATGGGAGACCGCCTGAGAACACCAGAAGCTGTAGGCTTGGGAGAAGGACCTGGCAACCCCCTCCCAAAAATCAGTCTGCCATTGAAAACCCTATGCACAGCAGAGAAGCGCTGACTATAGTGTTTCCCCTGTTGTACAGAGGGTCGCTATGAGTTGGATACCGACTCGACAACACCTAACAACAACAACAACAAGATGGCTGTCTGTGCTTGTGACCAGGTATCTCCCAAGCCTACAGTATTCCCAAGCAGTCTCCTATCCAAGGACTAACGGGTCCAACTCTGCTTAGCTTCCAAGATCAGATAGGATTGGATGCCAGGATGGTACAGCTATAGACATCTAGGTAGTGGAACTTAATTTTCCCAATTATTATTTTGATGGATTCCAGAAAATTCTAGATTGACTGCCCTGAGGTGGTGTTTTTGGAGGTCTGTTAAACTTGGAATTTCTTAGAGAATTAACATTAGATTCCCAGATAAAAGCCCAAGATCTAAGAACAATATCTAACATGTCTAATAAAGACTAATTTGGTTTTATTCTTCTGTTTCCTTTCTCTCTGCCTGTCTCCCAGCCTGAAGTTCTTGATCAAATACAAAATTTAAGGGAGTTGTGGATGGATAATAATGCATTGCAAGTTCTACCTGGGGTATGTAAGTTTTATTGTACCATGTTGTCTCACATTTATGTTACACATTGATCACATTTTATACTAATTCACTCTAAATTTCAAATCTCAGTGTTTTCACTTCAAACTGAAATAACATTTAGAGTGTTCAGTCATCAAGTGTTTTTCACTAACTTATTTTGGAGAGTTTCATGTGTCTTTTGTGAGTTTTACAGGTATGCAAAAACGTATGAAAGATTTCTTGTTCTGTATATTTGTTGTCTCTTTCCTATTTGCTGTTCTTAAAAACTGACAAATTCACCGTTATAATTTTAAAAGAGAAATACTACATATAATAGCAAGTTTTGTATTACAAAACCAACCTCAGAGGGAATTTATATTATTTATAACTATTCCATAAAATGAAAATTTCTCAATTTGAGCAAGGGCCAATAGAACCCACTTAAACTTTTGAAAATGGCAAGGATCATACAACATTTAAAACAAAAGTTGAACTAGAGTCAGATTGTTCTCCAATGAAAAGGCCATCTGGTGACATCTTCGGAGCTGTAGGTATATGTCAACTTATGAAGTGTGACAATTCCTGCTTTTTTCATCCAGTGAAAGAATGGCTTCCCATTAAACAAGGGGTCTTTCACTCAGCACATGCTCTTCAGTAAGCATGCGCATGTGCGTGCCCACATGTACATGTGCGCGCACACACACACACACACACACACACACACACACACACAGCAAACACAAATCTCCCAGCTGTCTTGGCTAACTCCACACTCCTAGCATCAGACTGAGAACCAGGGATAGTATATGTGGAATAATTCTGCAGCCAAGAGACAGGTCTAGGTTTGTGTTCCCAAAGCCAGTTTTATGCCTTTTTTGAATTACATAAACCTTTTCTTAAAATGATTTCAAAGGCAACAAGAACAAGAAGCTTATCCTCTCTTTGAAAAAGCAAGGTTCTACAGAAAGAAAAATATTTAGAAAAATGTTAGAAAAGAAAATAATTTCTTCTCTTATCAAAAGGATGCAATTGTATTATCCCAGACACAAAACAGGAAAGTATGCACACCCTCTATGGGTTTATTCAAAAATTATCAATCAGTACACCTCCATGAATCAGAAACTATGCTAATGTCAGAGTTACAAACACAATGCATTCAGTGACCTTCATTATAATTGTTTGAGGAGCTCACACAAAGCAATAGAGAAAAATATATATTTCACTACATATAGTAGAGTCTGATTTATGCCATATTTGGGGCAGAGTAGTCCCACTTTATCCACAGTTTTATTTTCCACAATTTCAGTTACCCACAGTGAACTGCAGTCCAAAAATATAGAGAATTTGAGAACTAAATCCAAGTTTTAGGTAGCTTTTATTATATGTCATTAGAATTATTCTAATTTATGGTTAGTTATTGCTCTTCATTTCTTACTGTGCCTAATTTATAAATTAAATTTTACCATATGTATATATGTACAGAAAAAATTTTAGTGCATATTTGGTTAGGTCATAGCGTTGGTTTCAGTCATTCACAGAATGTTTTGGAACTTATCTCCTGTGAGTTAGGGAGAACTACTACATGTACAAATCCTGGGGAAACATAGATAAGACACATCAATACCCTGTGCAGAGGCTGAGGAATCAGAATGTATGTCTATTTGGAAGTTTACATATGCTTCTTTGATATATTTATTTATTCAAAAACATTTAGATAGTATTTATCAATAGCTAAATACAATATACATGTTTACAAAGATTGACTCATTGGATCCTCATAGCAACCTTGTGAAGTGGATTGTTACTGTCCTCATTTTGTAGATAAAGGTATCTAAACTCAGAAAGAGCAAATAACTAGCACCACCAGCAAAGGGTGGAGCTGTGATTCAAACCAGCTCCAGAGGCTGCTGCTCACCAGAATGCTCTCTTCAGAACCAGTAGAAGGTAGAAAAGAGAATTTGATTCCTTGTACTTTCCATAGTGGTTCTGTCCCCAAAACCTAACTGTTTAAATCAACTCACACACTGAATCCCTTAATATGATTATCATTTAAATGGGAAAATGGTGATTAAATCTGTAAAATATATAATACTGCCTAATTTGTCTTTTTTAAAAGGTTTTCATATATTCTGCTAGCTTTAAATAGATCCCTTACTCTAGTTCTTATGCTTGAATTTGACATTTTTCTATGCTCTATTTAGGACTATCCCACAACTCCCTGCCATAAATAGCCATAGCTTTCTGAATGTTGGTACTGACAAATGATTTTTCAATTATCTACTAGTGGGTTGACTTTAGAGAGTCATGTCCAATGCAGTCTGCAGCCCATGGCTGTCAGCTTCACATATGATTAATACTAAATATTTAGGCATCATGAGACAATAAAAAACCAGGTTCATTTTTTCCTAAGTTCATACATCATAATGTATTAAGTTAATACGTTTTTAGAAGCCTCAGCTATTTTCTATTCTATTTTTCGTAAATCAGAGAGGCAAATAGATAATGATCAAGTATTTTATCCTTGGTGTAGCTCTAGTCATATGAATGTCAACCTAAAAATAATCAACCAAAATATGATTAAACAATGCATTGAATTCATATATATTTATAAACAAACTCCAGTATCACCTTTGACTTTTGTTTCCACTCTTTTCATTTGCCATCCACTGATCACCTACAGATCCATCTGTGCTCAGAGGGATGTTGGAGCAACAGTTAACATCCTCAAGGACTCTGAGACATTATGCCCCAAAGACCTTTAGCCCAGGCTATTACTACCTTTGACAAGTGTTTGAAAGTGAAGGTTGGGAATTATACAGGAGGGATGCTCCTTACTCAAGGTTATACCTCTATTCTGGGGCCTATCAATGCTCGGATAAAAAGGCCCAGCTCCTTAGTGCCCACTCAGGAATATTTAAGGGTATTCCCAGCTTCAGTGCTCCTTGAAGGGTTAGCTAGGGACTTTCTCATGACTTCCTCACAGCCCAACTTGTTTGTCTGCCAAAATCTGCTTCCTTCCTTTCCAGTCCCTTCCTTTCTACTGCTATTGATTCTAAGAAGACTCTGTCATAAACTTCTATCTTTGCCTTTGCTTCCCAGGGAACCTACCGTGCGACATTATTTAAGCTCTAAGCTTTATTGTTGTTAAACTGCAGATTCTCATTCAGTAGGTCTGGCATAGGCCTGAGAGTCTGCTTTTCTAACAAGCTCCCAGGGGAGGTCAGTGCTGCTGGTCTGCAGTACACATTTTGAGTTGCAAGAATATAAAATATTAAATAAAAATATATAAAATACTTAGCCCAGTGCTAAGTGTATGTGTATTAACTAATTTTGCTTATTTATTTATATTCTGTCAAATAATTAGAGACAGTATATAGTAAGGTGTTCACAGCTAGAGCAAACAGATGAAACACTGAGCAACCACAATGTGTTTTGCAAAACTTGCCCTAAAGAAATGGAAAATGAAGACTTTCATCCTGCTTTAACTCCTGCAGCCCCTGTCTGAGCAAAATGATCACCAATCATTGTCCAGGGTCTGAGATGATTATTCCCCATCCTCAACAATTTGTTAGTAACACAACCTTTCCACTTGGAAATTTTTCTTGAGTCCATCTCCCTTCATCCATACTTCTGCTGTCTTAAGTACTAAACTACTCAACAACTAAACTACTTCTACACAGTATCTGTGGAAGATTGGTTCCAGATGTGTCTCCTCCCCCATCCCAGGACACAAAATTCCGTGGATGCTCAAATCTCTCATATAAAATAGTATAGTATTCATATATAACCTATGCATATCCTCCTGTATATTTCAAATAATTTGTAGATTGCTTAAAATACCTAATACAATGTAAATGTTCTGGAAATAGTTATTATACTGAATTGTTGAAGGACAAAAGAGAAGGAAAAAAAGTCTATACATATTGAGTACATCCTTGTTTTGTTTGTTTGTTTGTTTGTTTGTTTGTTTTGAGACTGGGTCTCTTTATGTAGCCCAGGCTGACCTGGAACTCTCAATCCTCCTGCCTCAGCCTCTTGAGTGCTGAGATTACAGGTAGGTGCTGCCATTCCTGGCTTAGCAATATTTTTGATCCAGGATTGGTTGTAGATGCTGAGGATCAACTGAATAGTCTTTCTAATGGGCCTACCTCACTGAAGCCACAAATCTGCCTGTTTGAAAGTTTCCTAAAGTAATAAAGTAATTTTTTCTAAGCACAAATCTAATCATGTCATCCCCATCTTACCAGCTTTTGAGTAGATTTCCTGGCCTATAAGAAAGAGTTCTCATCTCCTCCCATGACATATAAAGCCTTTTACCAGCTGGCTTCTTCCTCTAATCACAACTTCATCACAAATCTCAGTCTCTTTGAATTTCTCACTCTTTCTAAAACATGCCATGCTTTTTCACACTTCACTGTCAGTGTATGTGCTGTTCTGTCTTCCAGGTTCTTCTTTCTTGACAGGCAGTGTCTGCTAGGCAATTTGCAGTCCTTCCTGCTATTTGTGTATGGTGTTCCCTACATACTTTTTTAGTGAACATATCACAGGGCATTATAATTGTTTGTTTATTTGAATATTTCTGTCACTACTGTGAATTCCTTAAGAATAAAAACTTTGTCTTAACCAAGCAAGGAGGTACATACCTATAATCTCAGCCCTTGATAGTCTAAGGCAGAAGGACATGAAGTTCAAGGATAGCCTAGGTTACATGGCAAGAGCTGATCTCAAAAAAAAGTCTGTCTTTATCATGACAAATTTTCCCCATACTTAGTTGTCTGACTCATGATTTTTCCCGTGTATAAAACAGGTAGTGGTACGTAGTACATCCTCAAAAATGACTGTTAAATGAACAAAACTTTAATGTGATTAGTAGAATGAAGTCCAAATCACAATTTTAAACCTTTGTTAATGCATTTGAAAATTTAACTATCAATATACCAACATACATTGTTTCAGTGCAACTTTGTTTTATTCAGTGGCAATTTTGAGATTATTGTCATTTTAACTGCAGCTTTGATATATAATTTATCCTTTAACTGCATTGAGATGTATTTCACAAACCATATACAATTCAGTGGTTTTTAGCATACTCACATTGTTGTGCAACCATCACTATAATCTAGTTTTAGAAAAATTTCATCATCCCTAAAAGACATTCTGAATCCATTCACAGTCAGTCCTACACACCTCCTCCACCGGGACCTTAGCAAATTTACTCTGCTTTTTGTCCTATGGATTTGCCTATTCTGGACATTTCATATCAATACAGACATGCAGTATGTAGTCTTTTGGACTGTCATCTTTCAAGCTTCATCCATTTTGTAGCATGTACCAATACTTAATTTTTATTGACAAATAATGGTCCATTGTATTAATATACTACATTTTACCACTCATCAGCTGATTTATGTTTGGGTTGTTACCACTTTTGGCTACTGTGACTAATGTAGCTGTGACCAATTGTTTAAGATTTGGAAACACATGTTTTTATTCTAAGGTATATATCTAGAGTTCCTGGGTTATATGGAAACTATATTTAACATTTTAAGAAACTGCCAAAGTGGATGCACCATTTTGCATTCCTGCTAGCCATGTATCAGAGTTACAATATTGCTACATCCTTGCCAATACTTGTTATTGTTGTAGTGGCTTTCAAAATTAAATATAATATTGTAGTTTTTGTAACTTTAAAGTACCTTGTGAAAGTTTTTCAACTAACCCTGAGTTTATGCAATGTCATCAAGTCTATAGGGAAGTTAAAGATGTTGGTATACCTGGATATGTCAAAAAACAGAATAGAAACAGTTGACATGGATATTTCTGGATGTGAAGCCCTCGAGGACCTCTTACTATCATCCAATATGTTACAGCAGTTGCCTGACTCCATAGGTGAGAATATAATACCTTGTCATAAATAATTATATCATATATACAATTTTCTTTTTTGGCAGTATAGTTTGTTTATAGATGTAGGTAATATATTGCTAGCTTCACATCAGTAAATTAGCAAACTCAATATACAAGATCATGAAATAGGACTTTACAAATATCTTAAGATGAAATATAAACTCTAATGTCAAATTTAAGAAGCCTCTTCTATTAACATGTTCCTACTAAATTGATATGGTTTTAAATTGTTAAATCTCCTAAGTTGTAAAATGTTATTTTAAGGAGTATATATCTTCCATTTATAGTTATTTGATAATGAAGGGTGTCTGCTTATATCACCACAGGATTAAAGTATATTTTATCCACAGGATGTTGCTATATTCTATTTTTAATGTCATTGAAAACACTACTATAGTATAGGAAAAACATAAAAATGTGTAAGTATAAAATGTCTTCTTAGTTCTATTATTTTGAAAAGGGACATATGATCTAATACATTGTTAAGGACACATTGTTAAGATACTTAAGGGCAGATAATTTGTAAGTATATAGTAAGCACTCAATGCTTTTTGTTTATAATTGAGTGAAATTATGAAAGACTAAATAATAGCTAAACCGTTTGTGTAGATATCTTGCTATTATTACCTATGAGAAGACTCACCTAGGAGGGCAATCATCAAATTATTTAACTTTGAGACAGATTTTAATTAACCTCTTTGGAATAGGTATATCATGTGTTCTGAAAATTAATAATGTTTCTAAAAATTCAATCAAAACCTAAGTAGCCTGAATGAAGTGAAATTTGAAGACAAGGGAATTTCCCCAATTCTTCTTCAGTATTTACCATTGCTTCCATTTTATCCATTCATTCAGGCTGGTAGAGAACAATTATTTTAGCAAAAACACAGTCTTAACTTTTATTTCTTTCTAAATTTGCTGACATTTACATAATCACATAGTTTAAAACAATATTTCTCCCACTGTTCAATTATAAGAATGAACTGAGAACTTTATTAAATCATTTCACATTTCTAGGCACTGTGTCTGAAAATTCTTATTCAGTAAGTCTATGGTTGGACCTCTAATCTGTAATTTATTAAACACCCTAGATGAAACTTATGAACAAGTAAGTCTACAAAATACTGGTTTATGTTGCAGCAGGTAAGGAGGTATATTAGTTAAAAAGAGCATCCTCTGGTCAAGTAACAGTGTGATTATACCCTACTTTACCACCATTGCATACCACTTCATATACATAGAAAACCACATATATTCAAGAACTGATTTTGTTCCTGACTGAAGCTCAGTGCTGAGAACTGAGCCTAGCATATGATATGCCCTTCTTACATAGTAAAGAAAATATTTATTAATGCTTAAGAAGAATGAACATCTATCAGAACCTGAGATAAAATGGAAATAAAGTGATGATTGAAGAAAGTAGGGAAAACAGAACACCAGAGAATCTGTATAAAATATAAATAGACATATTAAAATTTTAAATGTATGTACTTAAATAGAAATAGAATTTATAACTTCTAAACCAGCAGAGGAAAGAGAGAGATGAAACAAAGCATTCATACAAAAGAAAGAAAAATATGATCTTGAAAATTGTAGAACTGGAAATCATATAAAATGAAATCAAATTGTTTTTCATAAATCACAACAAGTATAACAAATTCAATGACATAAACTTGTTTTACTTAAAAGAACTATTATTTCAGACTGGGTATTGTTAAGTACAATTATATTCTGGTTAGGAGAAATATGTAAACCAAAATAATAGAAAGTGATCTTTAAAAGGTGGTAGAAAGTAAAGCTGCAGGTGGTATTATGTACTTGACACCTTCATTTCAGATCTGAATAAAGAAAGCAACTCTGTTATAATAGCTTACTACTCCAACTGACTTTGGACCTTATTGAAACTTCAGGGGAAATTGTATTTGTTTATCTGAAGCATCTCCACCGTCCCTGATTATAGATGTAAAATGGTTCACATTCCTCAGAGAATTACCTTCTTGGTCAAGAGAAATATCTGGATAGGATACTCAAAAGCTCAGTTCTGTGGCCCAGAGTAATTCATTGATGCTAATCAGATGGAAAATCATCTCTTGTCTTTCTTATTTGAGCCTAGATTACTTATTGGACCACCAAAACTTAAAAGAATGAGAGAGAAAAATTTTCATAGTATTGATAAAAGAAAATAGCAACTAAAATGAAGTCACCTATCACCAATTTAGCCCTGCCTGTGTGTCAGTTTGCCATACTGTGGGGGCTTGCAGGTTGCTGTGACCAAGAGGTTTGGAAAACAGCTACTTGGCCAACTAAATGGAAGAGATCCATATTTGTGCCTATTCCCAAGAAAGGGATCCAACCAAATATGAAAATTGTTGATTGATAACATCATTAATATCATATGCAAGTAAAATTTTGCTAAAGATCATCCAAAAGTGATTGCAGCAGTATAAAGATAGGAAACTGCTGAAAAATCAAACCAGATTCAGAAGAGGGAATGGAACCAGAGAAATCATTGCCGATGTCAGATGGATATTAGCCAAAGGAAGAGAATATCAGAAAGCTGTCTATCTGTATTTTATCAACTATGCAAAGGCATTTGACTGTGTGGATCATAACAAATTATGGATAACACTGCCAAGAATGGGAATACCAGAGCACTTAACTATACCCGTGAGGAATCTCTACATGGACCAGGAAGCAGTCATTCAAATAGAACAAGAAAACACTAACTGGTTTAAAGTCAAGAAAGGTATGTGTCAGGGCTGTATCCCTTTACCATATCTCCTCAATCTCTATGCTGAGCAAATAATCTGATAAAATGGACTTTATGAAGAAGAACACAGCATTATGATTGGAGGAAGACTCATTAAAACCTGCATTATGCAGATGACATACCTCTCCTTGCTGAAAGTGAAGAGGATTTGAAACATTTACTGATGAAGATCAAAGAACACATCCTTAAATATGGATTGTGCCTCAACATCAGCAAAACAAAAATCCTTACAAGTAGGTCCTTAAGCAGTTTCATGACAAGTGGAGAAAAGATTGAGGTTGTCCAAGATTTTGCTTTACTTGGTTCTACAATCAGCACCCACAGAAGAAGCAGTCAAGAAATCAAAAGATGCACTGCACTGGCAAAAGCTGTTGCAAAGGCCTCTATAAAATGTTGGAGATTAAGTATGTCACATTAAAGATGAAAATGCACCTGACTCATGCCATGTTATTTTCAGTAGCATCATATGGTTGTGAAAGCTGGACATTGAATAAGGGAGACAGGAGAAAAATTGATGCTTTTGAATTATGGTGTTGGAGACAAATATTGAATATACAAATATTGGATATTTGTCTCTAGCACCATGGACTACAAAAAGAACCAACAGATCTGTCCTAGAGAAAATGCAACCAGAGTGTTCCTTAGAAGCAAGGATGTCTAGACTACATCTTATGTATTTTGGACATGTAGTCATGAGGGACCAATCCCTGGAGAAGGACATCATGTTTGGGAGAGTGGCAGGTCAATGAAAAAAAGACCCTTAAGTAGATGGATTGACATAGTGATTGCAACAATGGATGTAAGCATAAAAATGATCATGTGCCCGGCACAGAATCGAGGAGTGTTTCATTTTGTTGTACATAGGATCTCTGTGAGTCAGACCTGACTTGCCCACACCTAACAACCTTGTCATAAATAATTATACATATATGATACATATGTATATATCATATATACATATCATATATACATATATACCTCTCTAGTTTGAGTCCTTCTGCATCTGTGCAGTACTTGAATTGATTGGCAAATTCCTCAAGCCCTGTGTACTTAATCCTTTCCCTTTTTCAGGTTCAGGGAAAATGAAGGCCCCCCCTTTCTCTTCTAGAGAAAGAGTTTTCATAATCAGCTTCTTTAGATAGCAGAGAAACTCAATAATGGGAATATAATGTTTCATTTTTTAAATAGTTAATCACTTAATGATTAAGGGCACAGGCTTTGTAGTCAGGTTACCTGAATTCAGATTTTACCTTTTCTACCTTACTAGCTGTGTAACCTTAGACAAGTTACTTAATTTCTCTGTGCCTCAATTCAGTGTCTGTTAAGTGGTAGTAATAGTACCTGCATTATGGCATTATTTTGAGGAATAAATTAATTAATATAAGATTGTTTGGAACAGTCCCTGACACAGTAAGAGCTCAATCAGTGTTAGCTATTATAATAATAAATAATTATTACACTCAGATTTGATGAGTGCACAGCTATTTGTTTTCAAAATTCTATGACATATGTAAATGCCATGTAAATACCAGTATTAGCTAATTTAAAACCACGAACCATGGCACATGCCTATAATCCTAGTGACTCAGAAGACTGAGGCACTAGGACCACAAGTTTATGGCCAGACATAGCCTATACAACCTGGCGAGACCCTGTCTCAAAAGAAAAAAGAAAGAAAAGGGGGATTCTCGGAGCTGCTCAGTGGCTGCCTAGATGTCCAGGGCATATGTGTGAAGCCCTGTGTTCAAACACCTCATAGTTCTAAATAATTTGCCACTTTAATTACAAATTTATTAATGTTTAACACATTAACACTAATGATGTACTTACATAAGAGTAACTAAAATTTCCATAATAGTCCTCCTTTTTCCTTTTGTCTTATACTTTTTTGCCCATGTAAGATAAAGAGGTAAAGAATTGGGGAACGGTACAAGTAAAGAGAAGGAATAGGATAAAATACCTTTGAGTCCTATAAAGTAGAAGAGTTCAGGCAGATATGACATGGAAATGCAAGAAACGAATCATCTGTCAGAGGAAGACAGGAGCAGTCGGGGGAAACCTGATGCCTAATTCCACAATCGGACTCCCACTGAGATGTTAGAATCTTTCCAAAGAGCACCACCGGCTTGGATGACGTTGAGCAGCAAAGTAGCCACACCACAGATGAGTGAGGCCCCTGAGAGTCTGTAGACATGGAGCTAAGCAGAGAAGCCTAACTTGCTTCAACTTTTAAAGGTTCTTGCACAGCCAATAGTCTCATCTTCAGACAAATCTATCTCATGACCTGATTTACCTTAGTCCCCAGCCAACCTCAAATTTTTCTCAGCTTCAGAACAGGGGACTGTGAGCTCTTCTTAGAGTGCTAGGTGACCTGGCTTCCTGGAATTTGCTCAGCCACCTGCAGTTCAGCCCATAACTTCTTGTGACCCAATCAAGTGATGAAGAGAGTGTCACCCCTCCTCTAGCTCCACTGGGAGGAAGGAGCAATAGTTTGCCTGATCGGGGCTACCAAGTCCTATAAAATGTAGCTGTAATTCATAGTCACTTGTTTTCTTTCCACACTGATAAACAAGTTCAGGTGTTCTTTTATATTTCCAAAGTTGGTATTCCAGCATACACACCAGAGAAGCTAAAGTGATTCAATCACCTTTTGAACATAGACAAATAATACAGTGGGTGTTCAAACTTCAGAGAGAAATTGCCACCATGTGAATTGTCCTATTTCCAAGGTGCTATTGTTCTCAAGGTGATGTATTAAGCTCCAAATGTTGTATATATTTTTTACAGCAGTCTGATAGTGATAACATTTCTCTACACTAGCGTGAAGATTCTGACTGCTTCTGAACAAAATGTAACTGAGGAGACTGAAAGTTAAAGTCCAACCACAGCTTTGTTTCAGGCTTTTAATCACTTATTCTTATCTTTAAAGAATCCTCAAAATACTTTAGAGGGGATGAGCATGACCTGGAAGCATGTTCACAAAGCACTAGCTTTTCAAGATATTCTGCAGTCATACACATACACAGAGACACACACACGTGTTATTGTTGTTAGGTGCCATCAAATCGGGTCCGACTTGTAGCGACCCTGTGTACAACAGACAAAACACTACCCCACACTGTGTCATGCCTGGCGCTATTGTCAGTGCTTTTCTGCTATTCATAGGGTTTTCAATGACTGATTGTTTCAGGAATGGGCTGCCAAATGTTTGTCCCAAGCCTACAGAACATGGTATTCCCAGCCAGTCTCCCATCCAAGAACTTACCAGGCCTGATCCTGCTTAGCTTCCAAGATCTGACAAGATCAGATGCTGGGATGGTACAGCTGTGCACACATACACAGTCACTAATTCCACAAT
This sequence comes from Pedetes capensis, assembly GCA_007922755.1. NCBI lineage: Eukaryota > Metazoa > Chordata > Mammalia > Rodentia > Pedetidae > Pedetes > Pedetes capensis. The sequence continues at coordinate 17,757 of VMDO01014538.1, read as the reverse complement.
AACTTTGAAGAATCACGTTGTTGCATTAGTGTCTCAAAGGCTTATAGAAAAACTTCATTAAAAAAGTTGTATACAAAGCACATGATACATGATATAATTGTATGAAACTCCCATAATGAAACTTATTATGCTATATGCTAATTTTAAAATATCAAAAGAAAGAAAGAAGGCTGTACAATTGTGTTAAGTTTGGCATTTCTCAAAAGATAATTTGACCATTTGTTGTTGTTAGGTGCCGTCAAGTCGTGTCCGACTCATAGTGAGCCTCATAGGGCCTTCAATGGCTGACTGTTTCGGGATTGCCTTGGGAGTGGATTGCCAGGCCCTTCTCCCATTTTTATGGTGCTGGGAATTGAACTCGGGACCTCAGAGACTGCAGCACAGCACTCTACCAACTGAGCTAAATCCCAGCCCAATTTGACCATAGAAATTAATATATTTTCAGAACAAATTTTCTGCAGAACACAATAATCTATAGCATATGTGTGTAGTTCCAATATAAAACCAAAACCTAACATTAATGCTTTGCCCTTGGATTTTGGCTATGTAAGCCATATTGATCTTATAGGTTATGTTATGGCTGGGTAAGGAAGTTGATTATGCCAAATGCAGCTGTTCTTCAATTACCGTGTGGCTATTGCTTATTAAGACCCTGGAAGGAGAGCAAGCCATAAAGGTATGGAAGGCATAAATCAGATAGTGAATGATAAGTGGTGTAACTTCCATTCTTGGATGGTTCTACCCCATATATAAAAAATTACAAGGTTTTGTGCTTAATGCTGATCGAAGTCAAAGATTCATAGTACCAGAAAGAGAATAAAGTATATGTCATAACTTCCCAAGTTCATAATCATAAGCACTATTATGTAAAATGAGTATTCATGTTGGTTATTGGGCTTAATTTAGATCTTTTTCCAATTTGTATCATAGCAAGAATGTTAGTTATTAGTGTTGATAAGTTAATTAAATATTAAATCACAGCTAGCTTGAAAAAATTCAACAAGTCCATTTGCTAAAGAATAGGGAAAGAAAATTTGTATCAATGTATGGGTTTATATAAGCAGAATGCAGCCAATTAGCATATGAAACATTTATCACAAATTATTCCTCTGATTTCTTTTATATGATATTTTTGTCATAAATCTGCTCTCATGAATTAATAAATGTCCTTCTCTGTTTTAGGACTGCTGAAAAAACTAACTACTCTAAAAGTAGATGACAATCAACTTACAATACTACCCAATACAATCGGAAAGTAAGTGCCAATGTTTCATGCCAGTCAGCCTGTCTATAGCAAGAAGTAAATGGATACATTGGGTTTTCTACTTCAAAACATTTTCCACTACTTGTTTATATGTCAACTTATTTTAGAGTTTATTTCATATATATGTGTATATATATATATATATATATATATACACATACACATATATATGTATATACACATACACACATATATATGTATATATATTTGAATATGGCATATCTTAATTTAATTTCATATCTGAACATTGCATCAGCATCCAACCTATTATATAATGAGAAATATTCAACCATGAATTTTTCACAAGCAAAGCAATTACCCAAACCTTCAATTATATTCTTGATGGTATTTTCTAGATAACATTGATTTGATATTTTTAACTGAGTAGCAGCTCTAAATTCACTTGAATATTTCTTGTAAAATCAAATTTTCTAAAGCTTTGCCATATGTATGTGATGCCATTGTACTATTAATAATTTTTGATATGTATAGAAACTTACTGTATTTTTAGAAGCTAAAGAAAAAAAAACATCAGTTTAGCTAGCAGTTTTTAAAAAACCTTAAAAGTCCAACATTGCCTTTTAAGGATAAAACATGATTCATTTATTTGATAGCAGTTTATTTCTAATTTCATATTGCTATTCACATTTGGTTCATAATTCTTTAAGAAATATATTTTTTCTCAGTGTTTCACTGAAATGCTTTTGTTTACAATTTGTGTGAAGGGAGAAATCAATACAAGCTGTCTTCATCTTGAAATTATGTAAGGCCATTTTATCAGGATCATATCCCATATCTCACTAGGAAGAAATATATATATATATATATATATATATATATATATATATATATATCCTTTAATTTAACAGTTTGGGGTATACTTGGGAAGAGGCTAACTTTTTTATAAAGTTTTATTAAATGTTAATTGACTGCCAGCAAACTGTACATGTTAAAGTCTTCAACTTGGCAAGTTTTGATATAGATATAATGCCTTGGAACCACTACCCCAGCAATCAAGATGGTGATCATGCTTCTCACCTCTGCCTTTTATCCCCTCTCTTGTCAATTGAGCAAACAACTACTGATCTAGAAAGCTTTACTTTTAAGTGTTGGAGCAATCTGGCAAAATTCAAATTCCCACGTTCAGACTTTAGAGAGTAGTGAAAGTGTTAACAATTTTTAATATTTTAATAATCATACCATGCAGTATGTTTCTGTCTATAATTTCTTCCATTTTCTACAGTATAGAGGAGACTTTCCATTCTTTTGGGATACACAAAAGTAATTGTCCTTATCAATCTAATGCTTTCCAAAAAATTCTTCCCAATTTTATTTTTAGGCACTAGTCTTTCTTTTGGGGATCAGTACTGAGAGAATCCAAAATCATCTTCACTTATCCATACTAAGGGCATGATTTGTATTTTGCCACTTAATGTTCACATTTCTTGTATAAACTAATTACCTAATTCTTTGAAGACAAAATGAAGAGGTTTGATAGCCTAAACATAGACAAAGAAAAGTTGCTTTTTCAGAAGGAAGAGGAACTCTGAATGTGGTCATCCTGAGAAGTAGCTTTTATCAACATATAATGATTTTCAGCCAGACTGTTGGCCCCTTCACAACACCCCAGAAATGAACTCAGCTCTTTCTGGAATCCAGTTTTAACCCATGACTGACACTTGAGACAAATGTGCCTATGATTCCTCACATACATCAGTCTGAGTTTCTGCCTCTGACTTCAACCACTGTACCTGGTGCCAGGCATTGTTTTAGGAACAAGCTGCCTATAGCTCTGTCTCCTTCCCAGCAACCAGGCAGCATGTTGCAGCCTAGCTCCACACACACATTTTAAACTAGTCCATCATAGTTCTTAGGCCACCACCAATAGTTAGTCATGGCCCTTGCTGTCTTCCTGGTAGTTGAATTATAAATATGGAGAAAGCTGAATTTGATAAAAGCTTTTATGGTGCTATGTTCAAAAACAGCAAATGTAGAAACATCAGTTGGCTGTCAGTAGCTTTCAGTTGGTTAGATAAAAGACTTATTCCAGAAAAGCAGGTTGAGTAACTGGGAAATATGACATCTATGAACACCGAAAAGACAGAATAGGCAGCCTATATGTTGAAAGCTATTTATTCTTATTAAGTTCAGAGATGCTACAAAACCAGAAGAAATGCTCATGTTGGGTGGAAGAAGCAATAATTAAAAGAGCTGGACAGAGCAGGTGCTTCAAGAAAAGGCCTAATCGATGTTAGTGGAGTGACAATAGGAAGAAACAAGTGGTTTGATTGACCATAGCCAATATTAGCCAGTATCATAATGCACTGTCCAGAGAGCCACTGAAGCATTAGTTGTGTGACGTAAGTGCCAATCAAAGCCACAAATACTGCAGATGTACCCTGACACTCTGCCCTTCCCAGGAACTACTTCTAGTGGGACTGACAACGGAGTGACCAAAACAAAGAGAGATGTGGAAATCCAATTCACAGGAGAAGAAATAGAAGAAATTTGAGCTATATACCTTACAAAAATGCTTTTGGGAAAATCATCTAGATGGGGATTTAACTAATTAAGAAATAGAGTATCTAAAATTCTGAGGCCTTCTACTGCTCTGCCCTAGTACTACTTTCCAGACCTTGTGCACATTTTGCGCTCCTCACTTCAGGCCCCAGGAACCCAGAAAACCACCACCATCTGCCACCACCCACTCTAGTTCTGGACTCTCTTTCCACCCCAATAATTGCTTCAGAGTTTGTTGTTGTTGTTAGGTGCTGTCTAGTCTAGTCTGACTCACAGCAACCCTCTATAGGGTTTTCAATGGCTGATTTCAAGAGTAGGCTTTTGGATCCTTTTCCCATTTTAGTGGTGCTAGGGATGGAACCCAAGGCCTCAGAGCTTGCAGAGTAGCAATCTACCAACTGAGCTAAAGCCCAGCTTGAGAGTAAGGCAGCATTTTCAGTTCCCAGCTGGGCTAGATAGCTTTCTATGGCTGTGACAAAATACTTGAGATAAACAGCAACCAAAAGGAAGAAAGACTCATTTGGCTTCACAGTTTCAAAAGGTTCAGTCCATGGTCACTTGGCTCCATTGCTTGGGCCTATAGTGAGGCAGACATCATAGTAGGGAGCAGGTGGTAGACAGTGCACTCACCTCACAGTGGCTGGGAAGCAGAAGGGCAAACAGGGACCAAATATACTCTTCCAGGCATGCCCCAGGGACTTATTTCCTCCAACTAGGCCACCTCCTAAAGTTCTGCTACCTCCAAATATCCCATTAAGCTATGAATCCACCAATGGACAAATCCATCGGTGTAGTAAGAGCCCTCATGATCCTGGCAGCTCCTGAAGGCCCCACCTCTGAGCACTGCCTTGGGACTAAGCCTTGAACATGTGAGGTTTTAGGGATCATTTCAGATCCAAATAATAACACTGTCCTACCTGCCTTCCTAGAACACAAGTGTATAGGTTTTGCTGCTGTAGGGCTTTTCTGCTAGTTACTGGAGAAACATAACCAGAACATAGCACAAAAATAATGTTATAAGTTGAAGAAAAATTTTTATAAAATATATAAACACCATTTACACTGACCTCCTTAGAGTGGTAGTCATTACACCTACCATTCCTAAATCCCTTCACTCTTCTTGTTTACTAGGCTTCAGCCACACTGGCCCTTCTTCTGCACTTGCAATAAGCCAGACTTTGTCCTCCCTTGGGCTTTTTTACTTATTGTTACCTCTGTGTATCTTATTCTTTCTCCACTCTTCATAAAGCTGACTACTTCACATCTTCTAAGTTCATACTCTAAAACTTCAATATGCATTAAAATTGCCTGGGAAATTTGTTTAAAAGGCAGATTCTGATCCAGTAGGTCTAAGACCTCATGGGCTTGGAGTTTTGTACCTGTCACAAATGTTGAGGTAACAACAATGTTTTAGGTTCATGGACTTAAATATCACCTCCACAGTGAGGCTTTCCTTTAATGCTCTTCTACCAATATAACCACTAGCAAATTTTATCTGTCCTTGTGACCATTTACTTCCTGTCACTTTTCAAGATTTATAATTGCTTATTTTACAAATCATCTCATCTTTTATTCTGCCTCATAAATGCAAATAACACACATCAACTGAGATAGATTTTGAATCCGAGCTCTAAAATTATGTAAGGCTTCTAAAAGTAATGGATGCTAGTTTACTTTGGAAAATAATATTCCTATAGTGTTCAGTGTTAATCAGTGTTCTTTAATAAGAGGATGAGGATATCAACCATTAATAATGTTTGTAATGGATATTTCTTCTTATTTAGAACTCTTCCACTTTTCACTAAATGTTTTGATTCACAGTGAAAACGCAAAATAAAAATGAGAAAATTATGCAAGTAATATGAATACCTGGTTATTCATATACTTAGTTTCTTTTCATCAGAGAAAAATGCAGAATTGTAACATCAGAGATTTAGTTCAAAGGCTAGAAATGATATTTGCTTATGATTCTTTAAGTGACAGCCCAAATCATATGCAGAAACTATTTGGTAAATGGTCAAATAGTCTAAGTGTTATTATGAAACATTCTACCTGAAAATCTTGGCTCTGAAATCCTAAAAATGTTAAGACCAGCTGCAGTGACCAAAATATTCATATACTGTGAGGAAATATGTCAGTATTTTAGAATTATATTTGGTAATTATTAGAAGTACACTATTAAAAACTATTGGAAGAATTAATTTTTCAACATTTTTGATTGTCAAAATAGATTCCATGATTTTTGTGTGCCAAATAGTTTTTTTTTTTTTTTTTTGCTGGTGAACTTTAATATATGGCTAGGAGTTTCAAGAGCACCAAGAATTGAATGGCACATAAAAATAATAATGAAGAAAATTTTTGTGCTCATAGTGTTCCAGACACCATGTTTGGTGATTCATAGGCATTATCTTTAATTAAAGGCCCCATTAGCACATTTAATATGTATTATCTCTCCACAATGGATACAGACATTAAAGCTGAATACATTACCAGCTTTTATTGTCAACTGTGATGCTTCTCGATATGTGTGAGGGCAAAATCACACATTTTATTAATGATTTTTCATATTTTGTGATGTAATGGGTCACTTGGTCTAGAAACAAAGGTTTTTTTATAAAAAGAGAAACTGGATGCTGAGCCTGCTCTTTCTTACCTTTATAGTCTTGGGTAAAAGCTATAAAAACTCAGAATGCTGAATATTATTTTGTAAAGTCATTCTTTCACAGAGCATAGCCAAACAGGTGACTAGACTAGGAATCATAAAATTCTAAGGACCTATGCAAAGCTGGATAAGTGGTTTCTTCTGTATTAGCTCTGAGATGTGAAGTGACAGATCCCTAATAGCCATGACATTGTATACAAGTTAGAGCAATAATACTAAATTGTGATTATTTTTCCAACTCTTATAGAAGTTTAAGATTTATCCTTTGTATCATCACAGAACTTTTTGATTATTTTACCATGTGTTCTCAACTGGAACATTGGCCTCTTGAAGGCTGGGACCATGTCTTCCATTTAACCAATTGATTTTAGGCAAGTCACTTCACATCGCAGAGCCATGGTTTTCTCATCTGTAAAATTTAAATAATAGTATTTCTCAAAGGTTGTTGTAAGACCTAGTGGTAGATAGTCTTCAATAAATTATAACTATTGTTATTAATGTGCCTGCAGCCATACCACTGTGGCATCCAATCCTGTCAGATCTCGGAAGCTAAACAGGGTCCGGCCTGGTTAGTACTTAGATGGGAGACTGACTGGGAACACCAGGTGTTGTAGGCTTGGGAGAAGGACCCGCTGGAAATCCACTCCCAAAAAGCAATCTGCCACTGAAAACACTATGAATAGCAGAGAACGACTAACAATACTGTTTTCGTCTGTTGTACATAGGGTCACTATGAGTTGGATACTGACTCGACGGGACCTAACAACAACAACACATTCACTCAGAAAAGTTACTGAGAAAAGCACAAAAAATGAGCAAATGAAATTTCACCATTGAGTTTTTCCTATGTGAATGTTTGTAGCAGCTTTATTTATAATAGCTGTAAATTGGAATAAACCAAATGTGCTTCTGTTTGGTGAATGGATCAACCAATTGTGCAGTCATGCCTGGCTCAGCCATATGAATATGTTCTAAGATGTGCATTGGAATTTTATAATTATTTCACTGTTGATTTTAAGATGTATAAAATTTCACTTAAAGTGCAAATCCAGTAATGATTCCCATTAGAAGCCATTCACCTCCAATAACCACTTCCTGCTCTATCATTTAAAAACTGTGGCTATTTATGGCCTGTGGTTAAATTGTAATTATACTTACTCCAGCATGCATGAAACATTTCTATATTTTTGGCTGCTTAAGAAAATTTTTTAGCATCTTAAGTCGAAACATATAGAATTTTTAAAAAATAATCTGGCCCTAAGTTATACTATTTTCTATTCATAGGTTACAGATTGGTCCACTAAAGGGTACCTTTGAACAGTATTTTGCACTTAGATGATGCTTTTCTCCTACAGTCTAAAATAATTTTTTTTCAAATTTTCTTTTCAATAAATCTAACTTCCTAAAGAGTACAAAGGAAAGCAAAAGTTTTTAATCACTTTAGATGGTAGGGAAAATTGTGTCAAAATGAAAGGTACATTGTCTATATGAGGATGATAACTGCTCAAAATCAGCCAACATGTCAGAGGTAAAATCTCTAAAAGATTGTATGTCTAGCAGATGCTCCTTCCACCATATTTTGACTGAACTCAGCTTAGGCCAGGATTTAGTACTAAAATTGAGTAAAATTGAGTAGGTTTTGTTTGGTAAATGTAGGTTTTATTTAGTAAACAGAAAAGAATTAATCTCACTAAAATTTGTTAAATTATTGTCTCGTTTAGAAGCAGCCCAAGCAACTTACCTGATGTTAATGAGAAAATTAAGGATGGAATCTAAAATTTAATTCCTAGCCTAAATTAAATTAGATTGATTTACAACTTCTGAAGATCAGAATAATGAGGATCATCATACTAAGTAAAATAAGCTAGACTAAGAAAAATAAATATTGTATGTTTTCTCTCATATAGGGAATCTAGAATTGTTTTAAAATATGAAAGTAGAATAGGGATTATTTTAGAAAAGGAAGGGTTCCAGCAGAAAGGGGTAAAGGAGATAAGAAATGGTAACAAGAGCTGAATATGACCAAAGTACGTAGCATATATGTACAAAAATTTCATAATGAAATCCATTATTTTGTACAATTAATATATGTTAAAGCTGGACATGGTGACACATACCTGTCATCTTAACACTTGGGAGGCTGAGGCAGGAAAATCAGGAGTTTGAGGCCATGCTCAGTTACATAGTAGGTTCCAGGCCAGCCTGAAATACACAGTGAGACTCTGTCTCAAAAACAAAAACGCTAATTTAAAACATTCCAAAAATAAGAATAGTGGCAAAATTTACTTAGCATTCACTCTGTGCCCATTCTTAGTGTTTTATGTGAATTAATCCCTTTTTGGGTACTTGTTGTTGTTAGGTACCATTGAGTCAGGTCTGACTCATAGCCACCCTATGTACAACAAATGAAACACTCCCCAACACTGTGCCATGCCTGGTACTATTGTCAGTGCTTCTCTGCTATTCATAGGGTTTTCAATGGTGGATTGTTTTGGGAGTGGATTGCCAGTTCCTTCTCCTTTACGTGTACTTAGGTCTTATAAAATATCACTAAGTACTGCTTATCACCCTATTGCCCAGTGATGAACTAAGGTGCACAGTAATTAAGTAACTTGAGTAAGATATTCCCACTACTAATTATTAAAGTCTATACTCCAGTCCCATATCTCTCAATCTCTCTCTCCCTCCCACTTTTTCTCTGTTCTCCTCTCTTCTCATCTTCTCCCTTCTCTTCTCCTCTCTTCCCTTCCAATCCTCTTTCTCTCCTAATATATCCCCATCTACTAAATCTCTGCTAATACAACAATTCTTCAGTCACCTGAAATTTTAAATTTGTCTACCTCTCACAAGTACTCATCAGTTGTTGGTAATTTTATATTTTTAGGTGTGAAAACAGCTTTTTTTCATGAAACAACCCATTTTAACCAAGGCAATATCCCAGGATAACTTCTACATGTTTCAGAAATGTATTAAGATTTGATTTTTTTTTTCAGTATATTTTCTGCCTCTTACCAGATCATTTTGATGGCATGCTATGTATAGACCAAGGGTTTTGCATACATTTTGTTATCACTGAAACTCCATATTAGATGTTTTCAGTTCTATAAATGAGAAAACAGGGGTTCACAATAGATAAAAATCACTCAGCTATTAAAAACCACACTAGAAACAGAGCTCAAATCTGTCAGAATATTTTCTACTGAATTACATTACTTTGGTTAAGAATTAAAAATTAGTTAAGGTGCAGCCCAAAAGCATTTGTTTTTATTTATTAGTATTTATATAAATACTAGCTGGTTAGGTTAGGGAGAAAAAACAGACAACCCACTCCCAAAAAACAATCACCCATTGAAAACCCTATGAATAGCCCAGAAGCACTAACAATACTGTTTCACCTATTGTATGAAGGAACAACAACAAAAAGCTGGGGTTAAGGTCAGTTGGTAGAATGTTTGCTGTGAGCACTCTGAGTGAGGCCTTTACTTCAATCCCCAGCACCACAAAAATGAGAGAAGGACCTGGCAGCCCACTCTCAAAGCAATCCTAAAATAGCCATTGAAAACCCTGTGGATAGCAGAGAAGCACTGTCAGATATAGTGCCTCTTTCATTCTGTTATACGTACGGTCACTATGAGTCAGATATGACTGGATGGCACCTAACAACCACAACAATATAAATACTAGGTTTAATGGTATCTAATGGTCATAAATGATGTTAAAGTGAAATCATAGATTATCTATATATGTTCACAATCCCTTTCTCCCGTTAGCTATGTAATTGAAGGTTAATTATGCAGTAATATTTCTCTAACCAAGAATTTTATGAAAACAAAAGCAAGGAAAGGGTAGAGAATTTTAGAAAGTGAGTGTTGTTTGATTTCTAGCATTATTACTTCCAGTAGTGTCAGTAGCACTGATGTATATGTGACCTAAGCACAACTCCTGTAATATTTATGTATATTTTAACTGTTACTAACATATCCATTGTGTGAATTTAAATGTTGCTTGTGAGATATTTGCAAGGTTTTATGTAAAGCCTTGCAATTCAACATGTGGTCCCTGGACCAGCAATATCCACATCTCCTAGGAGCTGGTTACAATTGCAGGATGTGGGCCCCACCCCTAACCACTGAATCAGTGTCTGTATTTTGGCAGATTCTCCATGTGATTGGTATGCACACTTAAGTTTAGGAAATATAGCCGGGCGTGGTGGCACACACCTGTAATCCCAGTGGTTTGGGAGGCAGAGGCAGGAGGATCGCAAGTTCAAGATCAGAGGCAGTCTGCGAAACTTAGCAAGACCTTGTCTCAAAAAGTCAAAAAGGGGGGGGCTAGGGGTGCAGCTCAGTGGTCCAGCACTTGCAGAGCATGGAAGTGTGAGGCCCTGGGTTCAAACCCCAGTACTGCAAGAAAAAAAAAAAGTTTAGGAAATATTACTTCAAACCACTCTATGCTCTCTTAGTAAATTGTTTTTATTTTTACATGTACAATTATAGAAAGAGTGCTTCTAAAATAACTATCATCTCTGATCTATTGTTTTACTTCACTATGATAAATGCCACTGAAAGCCTGATTAAATATGATGACTGTATTCACACAAGGTCCTACATTAAAACATTTTTAGTGATTTTCACTAAGATAGGCAACAATAAAATCAGCTGGAATTGTAGGTTATGAGTTTGAATGCTTGGAATTTCAGAGATCATTGAGAAATCTGTATTTTTTACCTACTAGCTCTTCTTTGTAACTGAAATATGGAAACTACTTTTAGCCTCTAAATTATTACTTCTGTATGTCCATTGTGTAGTAAAAGTTCTTATCTTTTTAATATAGGAATTCTTTGCTTTGCATAGTAGTGTGGATCTGTACAAAGAAAAACAAATTGTGTTTGTCCTACTGTATTCTTAATACACAACACAGAACACTTCTAGGCACTGAAATGTGTGGGACAACTGGGTGTCCTACAGTTTGACTTAATTCTGACACATCTATCTTAAATTAGAATCAGAACCCACAGATTAAGTGTTCAATTCTACAAGACTGCCCCTCACTTAGAAACCAATCAGAAGTCCAGGTCTCTGGTATTTCTGAATGACCACCTGTAAATTGGGGGCTCCTATGACTCCTCTTTCAGTTTGATCTTTTGATAAAATGGCCAGTGTATTATAAAGGATATTGCAAATGGTACAGATGAGCAACGACATGAAAAATGACACAGGAGAGGGTATTTGTGAAGGGACACAGAACTTTCATGCTGCCTCTGTGCACACCACCTTCCCAGCACCTCCATATGGTCAGCAACCCATCCACTCTTTGAAGCTCATTCTTTGGGAGTTTTATGGAGACTTTATTGTGTAAGCATGATCGATTACATCATAAGCCTTTGGTCATCAACTCAACCTTCAGCCTCTCTCCCCTCCTCAGTGGTTAGAGGATAAGACTGAAAGTTCTAGCCCTCTAATCATATGGTTGGTTTCCCTGGCAAGCAGCTCCCTTGCTGAAGCTATGCAGGAACTCTCAGCCATGTCCTCTCATTAGTATACAAAAAGACATATTAGTATACAAAAAGAAATATTAGGAGCTCTGTGCCAGGAAATGATTGAATACCAAATATATATTTCTTATTATGAATCAAAATATCAAAGGGACCATAAAAATGACCATGCAATTTTAAACTGTACAAAGAAATTCTAATCAGTGGGAAAGATTATGATTGTTTTTACAAAAGATCTTTAAAACCTTTTATCATAGCATTGAATACTTTTACCGTAAATTACAAATATATAGGAAAATGGAAAAATAATAAAACTAATATTGATTTAGTACACTTTAATTTTAAACATTAAGAACATTGAGAATTAAAGTTTGTTCTCTTTTGTGTTATAAAACACTCATCAAGGTTGGCCTGAACAGTGCTTGCCTTCTTTTCATAGTGTATGTTATGATAAAGAGTGAATATCTTTTCTATGCATTTGTGAATTGTAACATGCATTTTTAAGTTTGGATCAGCATCCACAAACTTATCCTTTGTGCTTTCAGTGTCGTGAAATATCTCTGAGAGTCTCCTTCATGTGAAATCTATTGCCAGTCATTTCCTCTGAGATATCTCCATCCTTTGCATCATAATCACTTCCTCATTTTATGTGGATAACTCTGCCTTCACTAAGGTTCTCTAACAGTGGTGGTGTCAACTTTCCAGTGTTCATGTATTTCTTCAATAACTTTATGTACTATTCAAATCTTGCAAAGATATTTGCACAGTATGCAAGAAGTTTCTTCTACTTGCTGTTACTTCCTATCATGAGGCTCAAATATTTTGTTTTATATTTCAAAACATATTTCATCCAGATTCAGGCAACGAAACTGCGTGACTGCCAGTTGCAGCATGAATAGCCTCTTCAAAAGTTGGTATAAGATAATAGGCTGTAAGGTTGAAATAACTCTGTAACCCACTAGCTTGACTAATGAAGTTGACCTGCGTGACAAAAAGAAAATTTCACATTTCTATTTAAATCCCCAAGAGATTTAAAGTGACCTATACATTATCCAACAGTAATAATGTTTTAACAGTTAAATTATTTTGTCTATAGTATCCATCTACTGCTGGGGGACAAAGAGGCCACACAAGCATGTGATTTTCTGTCTGTGTGTGAACTTAATAATAGATATGCGTGACCAATCACTGACAGACTTTAAAGGAAGTGATGTCACTGGTCACTGATCATGATGTGCATCTGTTATTCACATTGTGATTTGTGGATTAAAGAAACTTTGCTACTTTATAAAGTTAAAACACTAAGTAACTGAAATTTGAACCATGTTTTCAAGGGACTAGTGTCATTTAATGAAAGAAAACAGCCGAAATCTGTGCATAATGAAACTGCACAAAGTGAGGACTGCCTCGTTGTGATTCACGATCAACTTCAAAATGTATTTGTATAAAAGAAAGAAACAATGAGAAAGCCTGATCATCTTTGTTTAAATATCTTCTTTGACTCCAACTTCTAAATATGCGTCTGAAATTTTTATTATAAAAATTATATATATGCAAATATATGATGACCACTTGCTGAGTACATGACTCCAAGCTATTGATAGAAACCTCTTTTAAGTAATTCTACAAAATATATTTAGTGAATTACATGTGTAAGACACAATGCTAGGCTTTTTTCTTTAAAAGAAAACAAACACACTTTTACTACATTTCCTACCTACATTGATTCCTGCCCCCACAAACAAACATACAGTCACACAGTGGGGGAACCCAGGAATATCCTCACTCATGCATGTGGGAGTCTCAAGGGATTTAGAAATAAAGTTAATTGGATTCACTAATAAAAAAAGGGGGGCTGGGATTTAGCTCAGCTGGTAGAGCGCTGCGCTGCAGTCTCTGAGGTCCCAAGATCAATTCCCAGCACCGCAAAATGGGAGAAGGGCCTGGCAATCCACTCCCAAGGCAATCCCAAAACAGTCAGTGATTGAAAACCCTATGAGGGTCGCTATGAGTCAGATACAGACTCCATGGCACCTAACAACAACAACAATAAAAAAGGGAGAAGGACGTGGTAAACCACTCCCAAGGCAATCCTGAAATAATCAGCCATTGAAAACCCTATGAGGGTCCCTATGAGTTGGACCCAACTCAATGGCCTAACAACAAAAACAAAATTTTTAAAAAAGTTATTCAGTGTGGTTTTTGTGATAGGTAGTATGCTAAGTTCTTAGATAATATTCAGAACAACTACATAAGGCAGGAATACATTAGTATCCTCATTGCAAACATAAAGAAACTGAGGCTTAGAAATAAGTTTGATGACTTATCTATGTAAAAGGAAAAATTTTCACTTGATCGGCATTTACCTAAGAGCTATTATTCAAAGTTGAATGCTGTGTTTCACAATAACTTGTTCTAACCAGCTGAGCCTATTAAGGATCATGAACCTTGAGTGACCCTGGCCAGAATCAGACTGAACATAAAATGGAGATGTTTCCATGGCCCATGGGCAGTGGGACTTGATTTACCTACCTGTACTCAGACTTGTAAATTCATTCCACTCTTTCCATAATGTAAGTTTTTCTTCCTTCATGGGCATAGTCATTGTGACCCACCCCTTTTCTTTTTCACTGACTCTTTTCTCACAAAGCACTATTTAGTGAATTTCTTGCCTAATGTGTTCCTTTGCCTGGCAGATAAATAGAAGTAGCTTTGTTTTATGAGCTGTAGTGGTCTTGGCTTTATTTATAGATACCCAAGATCATGCATCAACTAAGTGACAGAACTGAAATGCAAATCCATTCTGACTGACTTCGATTCATATGCTTGATTTCCATGTTCATTCGTTAACTAAATGAGGGGAGCAAATTGCATTCAAGCTATCTAGTTCCAACATATGGAAAGGGAAGTGGATTATATAACCTTACTCCAACCAACTCTAATTCATTTTTCCCTTCACAGTGGCAGAATCCTCACCCTTGGGAGTGCCTTCCTCCTATAGTAATAACATAATATGAATAGTAATAACAGTGTGATAATATTGACAACACCAATGACAGCTTCACTTAATGAGTAGCTAGTATTTACTCTGTGCTAGACTATCTTTGTTTGCCACCTACCTCAAACCAGTAGTTCAAGTGTTTTGTTTCCATGTGATAACCTCAGTGTACATTCCTAGAGTTCTTTTCTGTAGATCACTAAGTGTGCAATGGTGAGGACTGTGACAAACTGCAGACAAACTGAAGAACTGTGCCCATTTGAGGGCAGCACTTACTACTCTGACTCCATCACTTGTTGTAGAAGAATGTTATTGTGGTTGTTAGGTGCCATCAAGTTAGTATCCGACTCATAGCGACCCTCGTAGGGTTTTCAATGGCTGAGTGCTTTGGGTTTGCCTTGGGAGTGGATTGCCCGGCCATTCTCCCATCTTTGCGGTGCTGGGAATTGAACTCGGGGCCTCAGAGACTGCAGCGCAACGCTCTACCCACTGAGCTAAGAATACCCACCGTAGAAGAATACAGGCCCAAAATTGCCAAAATCTGGGTCATTTTGTGAAATCCACTGCATAACACCAAGAGATACCATCTGCAGGCTGATACACCTTGTCATAACCTCTGCTGCAGACATACAGGCTATGAGTCAGGATAATATGATGGAGTCATGTTGTCTACATTCCAGCCTGGCTTTGCTACTTTGCCAGGCTTAGAGCACAGTTTTTGGCCTCTTTAAGTTTCAAGTTTCTTGTCTACAAAATGGATTTTAAAATAATACATAACTAATATAGTTGTTAAAAGGAAGAGATTGTTCTTGTTAGGTGCCATCAAGCTGGGTCCAACTCATAGCGACCCTATATACAACAGGTGAAACAGTATTGTTAGTACTTCTCTGCTATTCATAGAGTTTTCCATGGTTAATTGTTTGGGAGTGGGTTGCCAGGTCCTTCTCCCAAGCCTACAACACCTGGTGTTCCCAAGCGTTCTCCCATCCAAGTACTAACCAGGCCCAACCCTGCTTAGCTTCCCAGGTCTGATGGGATCGAATACCACAGTGGTACCATTTCAGGCAACCCTATGTATAGTAGAACAAAACTTTCCTGACTCTGTGCCAGGCACACAGTCTTTTTTATGTTTAAGCCCATTATTGCAGTCACTGTGTCTTTCCATCCACCTGAGGGTCTTCCTTTAGTTTGTTGACCTGCCACTCTCCCAAACATGATATCCTTCTCCAGGGATTGGTCTCTCTTTACCACATGCCCAAAATACATAAGACACAGTCTAGTCATCCTTGCTTCCAAGGAGTATTCTGCTTGTACCTCTTCTAGAACAGATCTTGTTGGTTCTTTTTGTAGTCCATGGTATATTCAATATTTATCTCCAGCACCATAATTCAAAACCATCAGTTGTTCTGTCACCCTTAGTCAGTGTCCAGAAATTAGGTCTTTAAATCTCTAAAGTGCTTAGTAAACATGTAGAATTTCATTAATGTTTTTGTTTTACTATTTTTCCCCTTCATCCTCCCTTCCTTGCACTTTCCCTCCACACCCTCTGCATATACAATACCAATTACAGGTGCTTATTCCAAGGATAGACATTCTGAACATCTGGCTATGACATCTACATTGCAAATAAACAAAAAACAAACTTATTGTCACTTTTAGTGATTTGATTAAATGACAGTTGAATTTAAGGGAAACATTAACCATACTTATCAAAGTAAGCCACTTATTTGATGATAGTGAGTCATTTAACTCAACTGATTAAACAGATTAATTTATATAATTTTGTGTAGTCCTAAGTGAATAACTTCCTTTTGGTGAATTTGGATATGTGGCTTTTTCAAAACTTTTTGCCATCTAACTTTTGAGAATGTCTAATATATTTAACTTTTCAGTTTATCTTTATTAGAAGAATTTGACTGTAGCTGTAATGAACTGGAGTCACTACCTTCTACTATTGGCTATCTGCACAGTCTTCGAACATTAGCAGTTGATGAGAATTTCCTTCCAGAATTACCCAGAGAAGTGAGGAACAAACTTATTTTCTATCAATTAAGTTTCAATGAATGTATTTTGAAATTAAGTCTTAAGTGTAACAGCAGTACAAATTCATAAGTTGAGCTGTGAATGTAGATGTAGGAATGCGATACATTTACATGTTAATCATTCCATTTTAAATGACAAGTGACAAGTTCTTATATTTAACCTAGAAAATGTATCTGACTTAAACATTGCATGCAAAGAAAAATAAAATGTTATAAATTAATCAATGCTGAGGAATATAATTTTAAGTAATTTAATTTATATATTTTGCTTTTAAGAACAATTATAGATAACATGTTTGAATTATTACATTTCCATTCTAAAGTGGAAGAGTAGTAATTTTTTTACTATAAATATGTATAAGTTTTCATGTTGCATTATATTATTTTAAATTCTGGACCACCAATAGATTCTGTTATTTTTATCTCTAAATTGGATTTCATTTACTAATGTCAAGAAAAAATTGTTAAGTATATTTTTCAATTTTACATTACCCACAAAACTCTTCCATAATAATGGAACAATAATCAATACATCATTCTTTTAAAGCCAAAAGTTATGAATAAAAATGACAAATAACAATATGTCAAGTAAAATTAGCTTTACCAAGAAAATGTCAATATTTCTTTTTTTGAATATGTATTCTCTTCTATTATAACAAATATATATTAGTACTCACTTAGATTGAATAAGTAATATGATTTATGAAAGCAATAGTGTTAAGTATTTTAACAATAAACTTATTAAGAAAATGCTTCATCTTTACTATGTAAAAAAAT
>VMDO01014537.1:35564-54356 GCA_007922755.1 Pedetes capensis | reverse complement strand
GATGAAATATTCTGTATATATCTGTAAGATCCAGCTGGTTTAGGGTGGAGATTAGATTTGACGTTTCTCTGTTGATTTTTTGTTTTGATGACCTGTCTCTTGACACAAGTGGGGTATTGAAGTCCCCCATTATTATTGATTCTGGACCAATAAAGTTCTTTATATTCCATAAGATTTGTCTTATAAAGCTAGGAGCTCCCACGTTTGGGGCATAGATATTAAGGAGCATTATTGATTCTTGATCGATTGTTCCTTGTATTAAAATGTAGTGTACATCCTTATCTCTTCTTAGTTTTGGAGTGAAATTTAATCTATCTGAAATTAAAATTGCCACACCTGCTTTCTTTTGTTCCCCCCCTGCTAGGTATACATTTTTCCAGCCCTTAACTCTCAGTTTATTTCCGTCTTTGTGGGTTAGATGAGTTTCTTGAATACCGCATATTGATGGTTTGTGTTTTTTGATCCAATTAGCCAATCTCTGTCTCTTAATTGGTGAGTTAAGACCATTTACATTAATAGAGATTACTGAGGAACATTTATTGTCATTTATCCAATCATTACCTGTTACTGATTTATGATTCATGTTTGCTTTGGACCTTTCTTGTGTTGGACTCATCTCAGTTAATCGGTTCTTTCATTTCCTTTGTACAGTTGTCTTGACTCTTCTGTATGTGGCATTTGATTTATTATCCTCTCCAGTGCTGGTTTGGTTGTTGCATAGCATTTAAAAGCTTCAATGTCATTAAATGTCTTATATTCCTCATCTATTATCAACGATAATTTTGCTGGATATATTAGTCTAGGCTGGAGATTGTTTTTTCTTAGTATTTGAATCACCTGTGACCATTCCTTTCAGTGTTGATATGGAAAAGTCTGCAGTGATTTTTATTGGCTGTTTTTTATAAGTAATAAGGGACTTCTGTCTTGCTGCTTGCAGGATGGCGTCTCTGGTCTCTAGTGATAGAAATTGAGCTATGATGTGTCTCAAAGTTGATCTATTTAAATCAGCCTTCCTGGGAGTCCTGAAAGTCTCAGTGGTGTATGTATCCATTTCCTTTGCTATCTTTGGGAAATTTTCCTTGAGGATATCATTTACTAGGTTGTGAAGGCCTCTAGTGATACTTTCTTCTTGTTCAGGAATACCCATGATTCTTATATTCCTTCTTTTCACTCTATCAGAGTTCTCTTGGAAATCTTTTTTTAAAACTTTTATCATTGACTCCATTTCCAATTGCTTGTGTTTCAGCTCTTTTATGTCATCTTCTGCCTCAGAGATCCTTTGCTCTGATTCATCCATTCTTGAAGAGAAGGATTCTTTAGCCGTGTTCAATTCTGATAATTTGGATTGAGTATCAAGCAAAGTGGCTTGATTTTTCTTAATCATTTCTAACTGGGATGACAGAGCAGCTTCCAAATTAGAAAACTTTCTTTCAATTATCTCCAGTGTATTTTTAGTATTTGCCTTTATTTCTCTTAGTGTGTTTATAACCATGACTCTGAACTCTGACTCAGAGATCTCTAGTAATTCTGAGTCGTTTGTGTTTGTATGATCTGTGAGGCCTTCAGCTCCATCCTGCCCCCTTGTGGTTTTTGTCATTTTATTTGATTTTCCCATAGCGGGGTCCGGAAAACAGAATCTACCAGTCCGACTCCGGGGGGGTAAGGGTTAGGGAGGCGATAGATTCCGTTTCTCTTCTGTGGGGTGAGAAATAGGGGGGATCTGGTGATAGAAGAGGTGGAAGGAAGAGGTAGAGGACAGAGGTTAATAGAAATTACTGTCAAAGTTAATATTAAGGTTGAGATTTAAGGGATAAATTATTAGAACAATGACACATATATAGCTTAAGAAATAGAGGAGGAGTGTAGAAAAAGGGAAGGGAGTAAGAGAAGAAAGGAGGAAAAGTAGGGAAGAAAAAGAGAAAAATAAAAAGGAAGAAAAAGAAAGAAAGAAAAGAAAGAAAGGACAAAAGAGGCAAATCTCACATATGCTCTTTCCCAAACACTAATAAAAACGCTTGTAGTCAGGTGTGGTGGTGCACACCTGCAATCCCAGTGGCTTGGGGTTCGGAGGTAGGAGGGACGCAAGCCCGATTTCTGTGCAACCCAATTAGACCCTGTCTCAAAAAGCAAAAAATAAAAAAAAGGGCTCCTGGGGTGCAGCGCGGCAATCCAGCACCTACCAGACAAGCAGGCGCAGAGCCCTGAATTCAAACCCTGATAGAAGGAAGGGAAAGAAGAAAAAAAATTATAGTACTAATAAAATTAAGATAAAAATTTAAAAAAAGTAAAATACAAAGAAAAGAGAAAAAATAGAATAAAATATAGAATTCCAGACCTCACTCATAGACTCTCCCCCATACATATAACAATTCTTGCAGTCAGGTGCAGTGAAGGACGCCTGGAATCCCTGTGACTTGCGGGATGGAGGCAGGAGGGTCTCAAGCCCAAAATCTGTGCAGCCCAACAAGAGCCTATCTCAAAAAGCAAAAAATGTATGGGCTGGGGCCACAGAGTGTCAGTCCAGCTTCCACAAAGGAAGCAGGCTCAAGACCTTGTTAACAGTAAAAACATATTATCTTGAGGATGGAGTCTGAACTAATTATTACACCCCGTTCGACCAGGTGGATTCGATAATGCAGGGTGCAATGTTCCCAATAGAGCTCAGGGTGGCAGTATTTCCACACAATCCCCAGTAACCATCCGTCTCATTGGGTCCATATAGCCAAGCTCTTCATAACAATGTGGATTTAATTGGGGCCCCGAGTGCCCAAAGAGACTGTTCCACGAAACACTCCGTGACTACTGTACTGTTCGAGAGGCAGTGGAACCTGTGGGGTCTTCCCTGAAATTCTCCCTGTCCCACGTAGATCAGGCACCAATTCCCCAAATCAGAGATTTCCTCCCCACAGCCTTGTTGTGTGCTGCGGTTGCGCTCGGAACTTCTCCGCCAGGGTCGAGCTGTGCCGCCAGGTTCCCCCGAAAAGGAGCTCCCCGGCCGCGCGTGACTTAGCCGCCTCCACAAGCCCCAGACCTCTCCGCAGCACAGCGGGGTGATTTGGGCTCACCTCTGATGTGTCTGGGATCCAGGCATATGTGTGCCCAAATTTCTGTGGAGTTCGCGACCGTAGGCCTGACCCGCCACAACAGATGGGAGGGGAGCCGCGTCTCAGCTCTAGACGAGGATCGCTGGCACCAGCTTCCCCCTTTCCCATGCCTAAATTAATTATATTTATTTCTTTTAAATCTTAGTGGTTGCCCTAGAGTTTGCTATATATATATATATATATATATATATATATATATATATATATATAATCGGTTTTCAATTAAATAAATTTGTACTAGTTTACAGTCAGTGCCAATCTGCAATTTCACATTAAATGGAGAAAAGATTGAGGTTGTCCAAGATTTTGCTTTGCTTGGCTCTATAATCAACACCCGTGGAAGCAGCATCAAGAAATCAAAAGATGCATTGCTCTAGGAAAAGCTGTGGCAAAAGATCTCTTTAGAGTTTTGAAAAGCAAAGATGTCACATTGAATACGAACGTGTGTCTGACTCATGCCATGGTATTTTCAGTGGCATCATATGGTTGTGAAAGCTGGACATTGAACAAGAGAGACAGAAAAAGAATTGATGCTTTTGAATCGTGGTGCTGGAGACATCTATTGAATATACCATGGATTGCCAAAAGAACCAACAAATCTGCCCTAGAAGAAGTACAACCAGAGTGCTCCTTGGAAGCAAAAATGGCCAAACTGCGTCTTACATATTTCGGACCTGTAGTCAGGAGAGAACAATCCCTGGAGAAGGACATCATATTTGGAAGAGTGGCAGGTCAACACAAAAGAGGAAAACCCTCCACCAGATGGATTGACACAGTGTGTGCAACAATGGGCTTAAACATAAATAAGATCATTTGCCTGGCACAGAATCAGCAAGTGTTTCGATCTGCTGTACGTAGGGTCGCTATGAGTCGGACTCAACTCGACAAACAACAAATTTCTTTCAACACTTTAAATGAACAGAAACTGCATGCCACTGTTCTCATTTGCATATATTCTGACTAGAAGTCCAATGTAATTCATAAACCTATTTATATGTAAGGTGTTCCCTCCCTCTATATCTCACCCTACCTCCTACCTACTTCGAAGATTTTCTCTTGGATTGTCTATAGTTTGAATGTAATTTACCCAGGTCTTTCTTTGTTTCACTGTATTCACTGGCTTGGTATTCACTGGATTCCTGGACCTATGATTTGGTGTTTATCATTAATTTTGGGAAATCCTCAGCTACTAGTTCTTCAACTATTTCTTGTGCTTCTTTCTCTCTTTGCCTTCTGGAATTCTAATTTGGCATATGCTATACAACTTGTGAAATTGTCCCACATGTCTTAGTTGTTCCATTGATTTTATCCCCTCTTTTTTAGTCTTTGTATTTCAGTTGTTAATATTTCTATTGATATATCTTCCAGATCACTAATTCTTTCCCTTGATGTGTTTCATCTACTAATGAGCCCATCAAAGGCAAACTTCATCTCTGTTACAGTGTTTTTGATTTTAAGAATCTCCTTTTTATTCATTTTTTAACATCTCCCTCCTATGTCAGCTGTCTGTTCTTGCATGCTGTATACTTTGTCTAGTAGAGCACTTAGCATATTAATCATAATGATTTTCAACTCATCTGATAATTCCCAAATACATGTTATATCTGAGTCTGATTCAGATGCTTTATTTATATTTCCTGACTGTATTTTATTCTTTTCTTTTAGATTTCCTTTATCTCCTAGCTTCATTTAAGATTTTCTGTTCGATTTTCTGCAGTTTGATTGTGAGGGACCCAAGTGTTTTTCTATGTTTCACCCTACATGGAATTCTCTGGACTTCCTGGATCTGTGATTTGGTCTACCACATCCTTTCAGACTGTTTTATAATTTTCTGTTCAAAGCCTAACATGATAAATCAGATAATAGAAACTGAAGTATTTACTTTGACTATGAGGCTTTGTGTTCATTTGGTTAGAAGTTGGGCTATGTTTAAAGAGTGCAGTACCAATATAGCTGCCAGAGGCCACAATTTCTTCCAGTGTCCTTGTTTTTGTCTTCTCTTTTGAATCAGTTTTCCTAAGAGTTATTTATAGTACAATGTTTCTTTTAGCTCCTTCAATTAGTGTGTTGGAGCCCTGCTGCTTTTGTGGTAAGAATCTCAGTCTTTCAGTGGTCTATGATCCTCAACTGTGACCTTCCTAAGTGTTGCTTAGCCCTTTTTTTTTCTTCCCTTTGATGAGACAGGGAGAGTAGAAGTGCCTGGAATTTTACAATTTCTCTTCTTTCCTTCTATGAAGATAAGGATTTTAAAGTCTTCTCCCTTGGAAAGTAGCCCTTTGGTACAGAGAAAACTCTGGATATATTTCAAAAGGGTTACTTCTCTCCTCCCTCCATCAGAACATGAGAGAATTTTCCTTAGACTTCATTGTGAGAGCCATATGAGTTCCTGGCAGCAAAATGCATGCTAACAGTGGGGTTGGAGGCTAGGGCTGGCCCCCTAGAAGTTCTGACTCTCCAACTAGTCTACTCACAACCTCTAGCAGTTCACTAAAACACCATTGATACATTTCTTCCAGCCTACCTCTGTTCCCAATCCAGTAAACTGATCTCATCTGATAATCTGTATTCATCTGTCTTCAGATTTCATGGTAGTGCTTCATGCTATGACTTCAATTTTCTGGTTGGTCCAAGCAATTCATTTATTTTCAGTTTGTTCAGCTTTCTCCTTGTTGTAAGGACAGGGGCACTACTTGTCAAGTTCTTT
This sequence comes from Pedetes capensis, assembly GCA_007922755.1. Classification (NCBI taxonomy): domain Eukaryota; kingdom Metazoa; phylum Chordata; class Mammalia; order Rodentia; family Pedetidae; genus Pedetes; species Pedetes capensis. The sequence goes on along the minus strand of VMDO01014537.1, from coordinate 48,548 downwards.
ATATATGGGAGCTGAAAGTGGAAGTTGAACATCTTTTTTTCATAAATAAAGTATATAAAACTTTGCATTTTCTTCACATTATGAGTAATATAAAACTTGTAGTTTATTAGTCAAGAAGATTTTAAAATAAATAAAACTGAATATACTTAAAACTAAAGCAGCCAGATCTTAATTATCCTAAGGCTGATTTTACTTATAAATGCTCTGTGGATATGTTTTCTCACACTTACCCCTACACACCTCTTATTTGAAGCAACTTTGCTTTTTCAAAAAAGACCTCCTGCTGAGTGCCATGGTGCACAACAGTAATCCCAGCTACTCAGGAGGCTGAGGCCGGAATATCACAAGGTCAAGGCCAGTGACTATGTAAGGAACTCAGATCCTGTCTCAAAATAAAGGGAAAAAAAGGGCTTGAGGTACAGCTCAGTGGTATAGCACTTGCCTAGCATACTCAAGTTCAGCCTCTAGTACTGGAAAAAAAAATAGACCTCCTAAAGTGGTTGAGAATAAAAGACAAGGTTGAGGGGCAGAGGAGAAAAATAATGCAAGACTTTTTTGTTTCTATTGCAAGGACTGTGGGTAAGCTAGGAGGAATGAGGTTGAATCTAATGAATAAAATGGAGTGTTAGGATTGTGGAAATTATCTGTATGATCACAGGCCACTACTATGATGCCTAATTGAGAAAGTTACAATAAAAATAAGAGTGGAAAGAGTCTGGTGAATATTATTAAGGAAAAGGGCCTGCAAAGTGTGAGATTGATTCTCTTCATTTGTGAAAAGTTCTCTTCATTCAGAGTGGCTTGCAGAGTTTTTAAAGCCTTTGTGCCATACTCATCATTAGAGAAGGCTTATCCTATTCAGGATTTTAATGTCTTCTAAAGACTCAACTTCTGTGACAATTTCCTTCCACTAAAGAAGAAATGTTAAGTTTTTGAGATGTTAACTGTCACTTTCTATGAGTTATATTATCAGATTTTTAATTTTTTTCTGAAGATGAGAAGGTAATATCCTTGGAGCTTACTTTCTTTATGGAAAGTAGAGTATAGACTAATTTGGAAAGCAAATAAAATGCTTTAATCAACATTAATGCTTAGTTGGGGCTGGGATTTAGCTCAGTTGGTAGAGCGCTGCATTGCAGTCTCTGAGGTCCCGAGTTCGATTCCCAGCACCACAAAAATGGGAGAAGGACCTGGCAATCCACTCCCAAGGCAATCCCAAAACAGTCAGCCATTGAAAACCCTATGAGGGTCGCTATGAGTCGGATACCGACTCGATGGCACCTAACAACAATAACAATGCTTAGTTGGCAAAGTATAGCTCTGTGATTTAAACTGACAAGAAAGTATTCAGAACAATTTTTCTTTTCCTAAAAATATCCATATGTTGGTTATCTATTGCTGCTTTTTAAAATGTGCCAAAAGCTTTTATTATTTTTTATTGTTTCTGTTAGTCAGAAATTTGGTAAGCGCTCAGCTGGGCAGTTCTCAGTTGGAGTCTCTTGTGCAGTTCCAACCATATGTCAGCAAGGGCTAAAGTTACCTCAAAGCTTACCTAGAAGCCAGGCACGGTGGTGCATGCCTGTAATCCCAGTGACTTGGGAGGCGGAGGCAAGAGGATCACAAGTTCGAGACCTGAGGCAGTCTGCATAATTTAGCAAGACCCTGTTTCAAAAAGTAAAAAAATGGTCTGAGGGTGCTGCTCAGTGGTACAGCACTTACAAAGAATGCAAGTGTGAGGCCCTAGGTTCAACCCCCAGTACGACAAAAACAAACAAACAAACAACAACAACAAAAAGTCTTACCTGGGCCTGCAGCATCTGCAATAAGGTAGCTCAGCCATACGGCTGGGAATTTGATGCTAGTTATTGGTCAGGGATCTTACCCCCTTCCACTCGGGTATTTCCATTGGGTAGCCTGAATATCCTCACAGCATCGTGGGTAGATTTCCCCAGAGTAAGCAACCCAAGAACCCCCAAGAGCCCAGAAGGAAGCTGTAGTGTCCTTTATAACCTAGCCTTGATTTTCACATTGTCACTAATACTATAGACTATTGGTCAGTAGTGCCAGGACTGATTTAACACAGGACAGTTCTAAGCAGGGGCATATTATGAGGACACATGGCTCATTAGGGCCATCTTGGAGGCTAGCTGTTATGGATTGGATCCTAAATGACCACTGACAATGCATGTGTTCCAGGCTTTGTTGCTAGCTGATGGGCTTTTGAGAAATGATTAGACCATGAGAACTCTGAGCTAATGAATGGACAATCTGTTTAAAGGCATTATTGGGAGATGGTGGAAACGAGGAGGTTAGAGGAAGTAGGTCACTGGAGGCATTCCCTCCAAGGTTATATCTTGTCCCCAAGCCCTTACTTGCTTTTGTATTTCTGTGCTTCCTGACTACTATGAAGTGAGCAGCTTTGTTCTACCATATGCTGCCCACCATGATGTTTTGCCTCACCATAGCCTAAAAACAATGGAACCAGATGACCATAGACTGAAAGCTCTGAAACCATCAGCCAAAGTAAATCCTTCCTTCCTTTGGTTGTTTTTCTCAGATATCTGGTGCAACAATGGAAAAACTAATACAGAAAACTGGTACCAAAAAGTGGGATTGTTGATGTGACTACCTGATCAGGTGGTTCAGAGGCCTTTGCAACTGATTTGTGAGAATAATTTAGGACAGTCTGGAAATGCAGACTAGAGGAGCCCTAGAATGCTATAAACAAAGCTTGATAGGTGATTCTGATGGGAACCCAGAAGATCAGAAAGCTGATAGGAATCTGGAGAATAAAGTTTATAATCATCAGGTTTCAAATGGGCATCAGGACTCTATTGGGAGTTGGACTAGAGGCTGTGTGTGTTATATTCTGGGAAAGAAAAAAAAATCTTTCCTATATTTTGTCCATGCTCCGAGACTTTGCATGAGGCTGAATTTAAAGGTGATGGATTAGTTAATCTATGAAATTTCATAGCAGCACAGTGTTCAGGTTATGGCATGTTTATTACTGGCCATTTTTAGTTAGATTTACAGTGAAAATTGGTAGCAAAGAGCAAAGTGGAAAGATTTGAAAAACTTGCAGTTAGGCCAGAAAATAAATACGTGTAAAATTGAGGCTCAGGAAGGTATGGTTGCTGAAGAGATTAGCACCATTAAAAGGAAGCCATGTGTAATGACACATGCCTGTAATCCCAGCGGTTTGGGAGGCGGAGGCAGGAGGATTGCAAGTAAAAAAGTAAAAACATGGGCTGGGGGAGCAGCTCAGTGGTCCAGTACTTGCAGAGCATGCAAGTGCAAGGCCCTGGGTTCAAACCCCAGCACCACAAAAAAAAAAAAAAAAAAAGGAAGCCAAGTACTTTGTGTCAGGATGATAGCATTTGAGGAATACAGTCCCCCTCATTGCAGGCTAAGGCTAATGGCATGAAAGTGTAAACTCTTTTGAAAGACTTCCTCTTGAGAAGAGAATAGTGCAGGGGCACCTTGCTTGCATAGGGCCACCTAGGAAGTTCTTCTTCTAGGATTCATTTCACCATATACAGCCACTCAGACCCTCTGAGGCTGCTGAAGTTATGGTCCAAAGGGGCTCAGCTATTGCTGGACCTGGTGGCAGACATTGGCTTTGTCCTTGTAATACTGATTGTGAATGCATGCAGAATGCAAGAGTTATGGAGTCATGGAGGTTTCCACAGAGATTTCAAAGGAAGCCCTGGGAGGCCAGGCAATGTTTGGTGGGGTCAGAATCCCCACAACTAGCCCCTGTGTGGGTGACATGTAAATCTGTGAGAGTACCTTAAGTTGCAATGGGGACTTCAGAAACTTGGAAGTGCCAGAAATATGACACATCTGCTTAGGAAAGACACAGGCAACAAATGAGAGAAGCTATGTGGCATGTGGCCAGCAAGGCCATAGGGGAGGACTGAACAAACCCTTTGGAGTTCACATCACACTACAACATGCCCCAGAAGCTGGGCATGGAACCACAGGATATAATGTTTCTCCTATTAGGATAGGGACTTGCTTTGGTCCCATCCTTCCTTGTGATGACCTCCCCATCCATCCCTTTTGGGCCATTGTACCTTGAAAGTATGTAACTTGCTCTTTAAGTTTTACAGGTGCTCACTGCTAAAAGTTTGAGTTTCAGTGGAGACTTTGGACTTGAACTTTTGAGCAGTTGCTGGAAATTTTAAGACAATGGGAACCTTTGGAGAAGGACTGAATGCATTTTACATTATGAGATGGACATGAGCCACTCGGGGCTAGGACATAGTGTTGTGGTTTGGATATGAAGTGTGCCCTCTAAAGGCTCATGTGCTAAAGGCTTAGTATCCAGCTGGTAGTCCTATTGGGAGGTGATTGGATCACTAGAATGCTAACTCATCAATAGATTAGCTCCTAGCTGAATGTGCTATCAAGAAGTGGGGTCTTTTGAGGAAATAGATTCCTGTGGACATGTCTTTGAAGGGTGTATCTTGTCCCTGACCCTTTCCTGTCTCTCTCTTTGTTTCTGGGCACCATGAATTACACAGTTTGCTCTGCCATGCTTTTTGCCGTAGTATTCTGCTTCTCTCAAGCCAGAAACAATAGAAACAGCCTACTACATACTGAAACCTGTGAAACTATCAGCCCAAATAATCTTTCCTCCATTAAGGTGGTTTTTTTCAGCTATTTTGCCACAGCAATGGAAAACTGAATAACACACTAGCTATTGCCCAAATATCTTTTTCTTACTGTTGGAGGTGTATAATAATGTATCATTTTCGAGTGTCTATTTTTTAAATAAGTTTTCTCCATAGTAGTAAGCCCACCTCTATTGTTCATTTTTTTTTACTATTCTGAAATTATTTCCTTCTTATATAGTTATAATGGTGTAATAATGGGTTAAATCTTATTATTATATTTCTCTCTTCAATATTTTTATTAAAAATATAACTAGAAAAGTACTTCTTTGTAATGGCAATATGAAAAGCTAATCAGAGTGATCTACTGAAATCCAGTTCTACATCTGTAAGAAGACAGGCTATAGACAGACTATAAGCCAGATGCCATGGTGCACACCTGTAATCCCAGTGACTTGGGAGGTAGAGGCAGGAGGATCACACATCCGAGGCCAGAGGTGGCCTATGTAATTTAGTAAGATCCAGTCTCAAGATAAAATAAATAAATGAAAAATTGTGTGTGGGGGGGTGCAGCTTAGTGGTAGAGTGCCTGCAAAGTATGTGCAAAACCCTGGATTCAGCCTCCAACATACAGAAGATGAAAAACAAAAAGAAAATAAGCTATGACTATAGAGTATTTTTTTTTAATTTTTTTTTAAATTGTTTTTTGCAGAACTGGAGATTGAACCCAGGGGCTCACACATACTAGACAAGCACTCTACCACTGAATTGCATCCCTGGACCCTTAAAAAAGTTTCTTTATTTTATAATAGAATCTTGCTGAGTCATAAGGCTACCTCTGGCCTTGAACTTGTGATCCTCCTGCCTCAGTCTCCTGTGTTTCTGGAATTACAGGCCTGCACCTCGACACCTTGCTTCCCAGAGAGTACTCTGTGTGAAATAAGTTTAAAGGTCAAATATGGTTGTGTTAGTCTGGGTTTAACAAAGTTAAACCTCAATTTTTTAAAGCCATATGCTACCATAGCATCAGCCTTTTGTATGTTATATTTACTGAACATACCTAAAAGGGGAATAGAACACACATTTCCCAGAGTTATTCAGCTCAGGACATGTTGCATCAATGCATCATGAAACATACTTTAGGAAGTATTGAGTATTTTATTTGACCCACATCTTCTCTATATATACACTTTTGTTTTTCCAGTAGTGTTTAGGTTTGAACCATCATCCATGAAATTTATTTCCTCCTGAAATTTATTTCCTGTTACTTTTAGCCAGTATATTCTTTTAAAATACAAACGTGATCCTATCATTGAAATGCGTACAACCTTGCATGGTCTGGAACCCTACATGTTTCTGCAGCCTCGCTCTGTGCCCTCTTCCCCTCCCTCTGCTCTTTGCCACCCTGGTGTCCTCACAATGTCTCCTTCTTACCATGCTCCTCCTATCATGAAGACTTTTCTTTTGCTACATCTTCTGCTTAGGCTCCCTTACCTTCCCTCTATATCTGATTAATTTCAACTCGACCTTCAGATCCAGGTTTAGTGCTACTTAAACCTTCCCTCACAAAGCTAAGTCAAAACCCCCGATGACATGTATATCCTACCTTTTGAAGCATTTATCATATTTGCAATTTTTATTCCTTTATTATTTTATTGAAGTTAGTCTCTCATATCAAATTTTAAAGTACATGAAGAAAAAAACTTATTATTTTTAAACATCATCATAATAAGGACTTTGTAATAAATATTGAATGACTTCAAGGATTCCTGTTTCTTGTCACTATCACTGTGCTCGCATAGAGCTTTATCATTTCATCTTTAAATTGCTGTTGTTATGTCCTAGTAGATTTCCTTCATTCCAGTTTGTTTGCTTATTTAGTTCTGATTGAACTGTACAACCAGACTCTTTTTCTGAAATAGTTATACTCTATATGTTATTCTTCTACTGAAATGCTTTAAATGGTGTTTCACAATTACTAGTGGGAATTGCAAACTCAAATACCTTTGGGCATGGTAAAAGTAGGAAACATATCCTTGTATTAAAATCCACAGATTTGTGACCCTGGTTTATAATATATATATAAACATTCACTCTTAGACCTGCATTAAACCTGAATTTACCATAATAATTTATCAACTGCTGTATCAACCATATTTTCAGTAAAAATGCCATTTTTGCTTGCTAATCTCTGAAAAACAGATTACTTTCACCTTGCTCTCAAGCATCTAATTTCTAGCTACACACATATTGCCTGCAAAGTTCTCCCAGATCTACACTTTACAAAATTTTCCAAAGCCAGAAATATTTCCTATATCTCAAATTAGTGCCCAGGAGTGTTCTCTGTCCTTTACTTACTGTATTTATTGTTGTTGTTAGGTATTGTCCGGTCAGTGTCTGACTCATAGTAACCCTATGTACAACAAGCAAAACAGTATTGTTAGTGCTTCTCTGCTATTCATAGGATTTTCAATGGCTAACTATTTTGTTGTTGTTTGGGAGTGGGTTGCCAGGTCCTTCTCCCAAGCCTAAGCACCTGGTGTTCCTGGGTGGTCTCCCATCCAAGTACAAACCAGGCCTGACCCTGCTTAGCTTCCGAGACAGGATAGGATATCACAGTGGTACAGCTGTATGTGTACTTCTGATTAGCACTAAAATATTAAGGCATGATGTTATGTTTTTTATATGTGTGTATATACAATTTAGAGAAAAATTTTACTGGTCTTATATCACTTACTATCTCAAATATTCTTCTCATTTAGTATATGCATAATAAATATTTGTCAATTACTTTCTTTAACAATCAGCAGCTGTTGTCAAAAGATTAAAAAGTAGACAAAAACTCTTTGAAGCATCATTTGTTAGACTGAAGAAAATCTTGATGTTAAGAAAGTACTGTTTTTATTTAGGGAATCTCTTCTTCAATAAAACCATCAAAGCAATTTTCATCAATTCTCCCATTATAAATACCAATATGTACTCATCCTTTTAACATTTTTTAGGAAGCTATAAGAGTTATACATAAAATGACATTTAGGAAGACAGTACAACAAAAGAAATTGCCATCTGATATAAAAATGGAGAAATTACTTATATTTTTTTCTGCTGGTCACAGAAAAAGAATGTCTGAAACAATTTGGAGTTAGTATTATGAATGATGATGGTCTGGAATGTGTGAGAAATATTGGACAAAGCAGCAAACCCATTTCCAAGGAAAGTACCATAAAACCCTGGAAATCATCTAGTGGTAAAACATTTTCCACTTGGGTGGAGTCAAGATGGCAGACAGATAACACACACCTTCTGTCCCGGAGTAATAGTTTGAGAGATAGAGAATGAAACTAGGCTTACACTGAAATCAAGGATTTGGCTTCGGAGGAGCTACACAGTGGACAGTAGCGGGACTGCCGCCATTTCTCCATCACACAGATGGCGGATAGAATCCCAGAGACTTGGAGGGGACTTCACGCACACGCACCCACGGGGGCCGGACCCAACACAGAGTGCAACCTTGGCAGCACACTCTCACCCTGCCTGCGGGACACAAACTACAAATTCCGGGTGAGTCAGTTTGAGGTGGCACATGGAATTGCCATCCGTAGTGGCCACAGAGGGAACGGGAAACGGGTGCTAGCAATACGCGTCTAGAGCTGAGACGCAGCTCCCTCCCTCCTGTTGTGGTGGGTCAGGTGTACAGATGCGATCTTCACAGATATATGGGCACACATATACCCAGATCCCAGACACACCAGAGGTGAGCCCAAGTCAACCCACTGTACTGTGGAGAAATCTGGGGTTTGTGGAGGCAACTGAGCCCCACGCGGACAGGGTGCTCCTTTTCGGCAGAACCTAGTGGCACAATTAGCCACAAGCAGAGCAGTTCCATGCACGATCACAGCACATGACAAAATCTGCTTCAGAATCCCTCTGGGTTGGCGGGACAGCATCCCGCCCACAAGAGGATATGGTCCTCCCAAGTGGTCGGAAAGCCCGGCAATAAAAAACTCCACGATAGCAGCCATATTCCCCCCATGCTGTAGGTTTTGGGGAGGAAATCTCTGATTTGGGGGATTGGTGCCCAAACTACATGGGACAGGGAGAACTCCAGGGAGGACCCCACAGGTTCCACTGCCTCTTGAACAATACAATAGACACAGAATATTTAGTGGAACAGTCTCTTTGGGCACTAGGTGCCCCGCTTAAATCCAGGACATTATGGGGCGTTTTGCCATATCAACCCAATAAGACCGACTGTTATTGTGGATTATGTGGAAACACTGCCACCCTGAGTTCTGTAGGGAGCACTGCATTCTGCAGTATCGACTTCACCTGGTGGAACTGGGTGTCCTCAGTTCAGATTCCACCTGCAAGAACAAACAAGTGCTTTTCTTTTTTTCTTTTCTTTTTTTTTTAACGGGGGTTTGAACCCAGGGTCTTGAGCCTGCTTCCTTTGTGGGAGCTAGACTGACACACTGTGCCCCCAGCCCATATTTTTTGCTTTTTGAAACAGGGTCTTGCTGAGTTGCACAGATCTTGGGCTTGCGATCCTCCTGCCTCCATCCCCCAAGCCACTGGGATTCCAGGCGTGCATCACTGCACCTGACTACAAGAGTTTATATATATATGTGGGAGCGTGTATGCGTGAGGTCTGGAATTTTATTTTATATTTTAATTTATTTTATTTTATTTTATTTTTTATTTTTTTAATTTTTAATTTTAATTTTTAATTTTTATTTATTTATTTTTTTGTACGGGGGTTTGAACCCAGGGTCCTGTGCCTGCTTGTTTGGTAGGTGCTGGACCGCCATGCTACACCCCGGGACCATGGTTGTTTTTGTTGTTGTTGTTGTTTTTTGTTTTTTTGTTTTTTTGCTTGTTGAGACAGGGTCTCATTGGGTTGCACAGAACTCAGGCTTGTGTTCCTCCTGCCTCTGACCCCCAAGCTGCTGGGATTGCAGGTGTGCACCACCGCATCCAACTACAAGTGTTTTTATTTGTGTTTGGGAGCGTGTATGTGTGAGATTTGTTTCTTTCTTTTTTTTTTTTTTCTTATTTCTTTTTTCTCTTTTTCTTCCTTTCTTCTTTTACTCCCTTCCCTTTTTCTATTCTCCTTCTCCATTTCTTAAGCTATATATGTGTCATTGTTTTAATCATTTATCCCTTAAATCTTAACCTTAGCTTTAATTTTGACAGTAATTTCTATTAGCCTCTGTCCTCTACCTCCTCTTTCCCCCTCTTCTATCACCAGATCCCCCCCTTTCCACCCCACAGAAGAGAAACAAAATCTATCGCCTCCCTAAAACTTATCCCCCTTGGAGTTGGGCTGGTGGACTGAAGTGTCAACCACACAGACCAAATAGCTGAGAATATACCCAGCACATAAGCTCTAATAAGCACCAGAGTTTCAGCACCACACAATTTCAAAGGAATAACAGAGGAAGAAGTTCTGAATAATCAGGAGAGACAAATTCTATTTCCTGGACCATATTATGGGCAAACAAAGTAAACCTACAAAGAACACAAAGGGGCAGGATGGAGCTGAAGGCTCCACAGATCATAGACCCCCCCAATAAATAACTCCAAGGACCGGCAATTCTTAGAGATCTGTGATTCGGAGTTCAGAGTCATGGTTATAAACATGCTAAAAGAAATAAAAACAAATACCACAAATACACTGGAGATAATTGAAAGAAAGATTTCTAATTTGGAAGCTGTTTTGTCATCCCAGTTAGAAATGATCAGGAAAAATCAAGCCACCTTGCTTGATACTCAATCCAAATTATCAGAATTGAACATGGCTAAAGAATCCTTCTCTTCAAGACTGGATGAATCAGAGCTAAGGATCTCTGAGGCAGAAGATGGCATAAACAAGCTGAAACACAAGCAGTTAGAAATGGAGTCAATGATAAAGGTTTTAAAAAAGATTTCCAAGAGAACTCAGATAGAGTGAAAAAAAGAAATATAAGAATTATGGGTATTCCTGAATGAGAAGAAAGAAACACTGGAGGTCTTCACAACCTAGTAAATGATATCCTCAAGGAAAACTTCCCAAAGATAGCACAGGAAATGGATATATACACCACTGAGACTTTCAGGACTCCTTTGAAGGCTGACTTAAATAGATCATCCTCGAGACACGTCATCACTTGCATGTTGTCATTAGAGACCAGAGACACCATTCTACAAGCAGCAAAACAGACGCCCCTTATTACTTATAAAAAACAGCCAATAAAAATTACTGTAGACTTTTCCATTTCAACATTGAAAGCTAGAAAGGAATGGGCACAGGTGATTCAAATATTAAGAAAAAACAATCTCCAGCCTAGACTAATATATCCAACAAAATTATCTTTGATAGTAGATGAGGAATATAAGACATTTAATAACATTGAAGCTTTTAAACAATATGCAACCACCAAACCAGCACTGGAGAGGATTATAAATCAATTACCACATCCAGGAGAGTTAAGACAACCCTACAAAGGAAATCAAAGAACTGGTTAGCTGAGATGAGTGCAACACAAGAAAGGTCCAAAGCAAACATGAATCATAAGCCAGTAACAGGTAATGATTGGATATATAACAATAAATGCTCCTCAATAATCTCTATTAATGTAAATGGTCTTAACTCACCAATTAAGAGACAGAAGCTGGCTAATTGGATGAAAAAAACACAAACTATCAATATGTGGTATTCAAGAAACTCATCTAACTCACAAAGATTGGAATAAACTGAGAGTTAAGGGCTGGGAAAATGTATACCTGGGGGGGGGGAAAGAAAGCAGGTATTTCAATTTTACTTTCAGATAGATTAAATTTCATTCCAAAACGAGTTAGAAGAGACAAAAGAGGACATTACATTTAAATACAAGGAACAATTGATCAAGAATCAATAATGCTCCTTAACATTTATGCCCCAAACCTAGGGGCTCCTAGTGTTATAAGACAAACCTTATGGAATATAAAGAACTTTATTGGACCAGAATCAATAATAATGGGGGACTTCAATACCCCACTTGTGTCAAGAGACAGGTGATTGAAATGAAAAATCAACAGAGAAACATCAACTCTAATCTCCACCCTAAACCAGCTGGATCTCACAGATACATACAGAATATTTTATCCACACGATGAGGAATACACATTCTTCTCAGCTCGACATGGTATGTTTTCTAAAATAGAGCATATGCTAGTCCATAAGAACTCCCTCAACAAATACAAGAAAGTAGAAATTATCCCCTTTTCCTTATCAGATCATAATGGGATAAAATTGGAGCTCAAGAACATGAATAATTCCAGAAACTTTACAAACTCATGGAGACAGAATAATACACTACTGAATGACCCATGGATTGTTGATGAAATCAAATTGGAACTTAAAAAATTCTTACAATCAAATAATGATGAAAACACATCATACCCAAACATATGGGATACAGCAAAGGCAGTTTTAAGAGGGAAGTTCATAGCATTAAGTGCCTTCATCAATAAGATAAAGAAGAGCCAAATAAATGACCTAATGACACAGCTTAAGACACTAGAAATCCAACAAAAAAACAACGCTAAATGGAACACACAGAGGTGAATTACAAAAATAAAGGGAGAAATATCTCAATTAGAATCTAAAGAGATAATTCAAAAAATTAATAAGACTAAGAGCTGGTTCTTTGAAAAGTTTAATAAAATAGATACCCCTCTGGCTAACCTCATCAAAAAGAAAAAGGAAAAATCTAACATAGTACGGATTATGAAAGACACCAAGTCCATAACCACCAACTCCAACAAAATACAGAAAATTGTCAGGGATTACTATGACAGATTGTATTCCAAAAAATATGAAAATGCAGAAGAAATGGACAAATTTATTAACATGTATGACCTACCAAAACTATCCCCAGGTGACATAACTGACTTAAACAAGCCCATTATTTATACAGAAATAGAAAAGGTAATTAAAAGTCTCCCAAAAAAGAAGAGCCCAGGTCCTGATGGATTCACAGAAGAATTTTACCAAACTTTCAAAGAAGATATAATACCTGTCTTCCTCAAATTATTCCAAAAAATAGAAGAGGAGGGAACACTCCCAAACTCATTCTCTGAAGCTACCATCACCCTGATACCCAAACCAGGAAAAGATTCATCTAAGATAGAGAATTATAGACTGATCTGCCTTATGAATCTAGATGCAAAAATATTCAATAAAATTCTGGCAAACAGAATACAGCAGCATATGAAAAAGATTATTCACCATGACCAAGTGGGATTTATACCACAGATGCAAGGCTGGTTTAACATATGGAAATCAATTAATGTAATCCAACATATCAAGAAACTGACAAACAAAAACCACATGATCATCTCAATTGAT
>VMDO01014537.1:0-35464 GCA_007922755.1 Pedetes capensis | reverse complement strand
AACACCTTTTCATGATAAAAACACTGGAGAAGATAGGTATAACACTCAAATACCTTAATTTCATAAAAGCCATTTATGACAAACCTACAGCCAACATTATATTAAATGGAGAAAAACTAAAACGATTTCCTCTTAGATCTGGAACAAGACAAGGATGTCCTCTCTCTCCTATTCTATTCAACATAGTAATTGAAGTCCCAGCAAGGGCAATCAGACAAGAGAAAGAAATCAAAGGGATACAGATTGGCAAGGAAGAGGTCAAATTATCATTATTTGCAGATGATATGATTTTATGCTTGAAAGACCCCAAAACCTCAACCAGAAAACTTCTGTACCTAATTAACTCATTCAGCAAAGTCACAGGCTACAAAATTAACACACAAAAACCAATAGCTTTTCTTTACACCAATTCCAAACAGGAAGAGAAGGAAATTTCAGGAAAGATACCATTCATGATAGCACACCAGAAAATTAAATACCTTGAAATCAATCTAACCAAAGACCCTTCAGATCTCTACAAGGAAAATTTCAAAACATTAAAGAAAGAAATAGCAGAGGACACTGAAAAATGGAAAGACCTTCCCTGTTCCTGGATAGGGAGAATTAATATAGTAAAAATGGCTATCCTACCAAAAGCAATCTATAGATTTAATGCAATACCCATTAAAATTCCACTGACTGACTTTACAGAAATAGAAAAAATGATCCAAAAATTCATATGGAACCACAAAAGACCACATATAGCCAAAACGCTCTTAAGCTGCAAAACTAATGCAGGTGACATCACAATCCCTGAATTCAAGCTATACTATAGGGGCAGTGGTAGCAAACATAGCTTGGTACTGGCACAAAAATAGGCCTAAAGACATCTGGAACAGAATAGAAGACCCAGAAATACCTCAACACACCTATAGCCACCTGATTTTCGACAAAGGAGCAAAGCAAGTAGACTGGAAAAAGGACAGCCTCTTCAGCAAATGGTGCTGGGAAACATGTTCATCCACATGCAGAAAAATGAAAGCTGACCCCCATCTCTCAATATACATGAGAGTTAACTCAAAATGGATAAAAGATCTCAACATAAATCCAGAAATGTTAAAACTTGTACAAGACAAGATAGGCAACACACTCCATCATATAGGCATAGGAAAGTGTTTCCTTAATAGGAATCCAATTGCTCAAGAAATTGCAACAAAAATAGATAAATGGGATTACATGAAATTTAAAAGTTTCTGCATAGCAAAAGAAACAATAAACAGAGTCAAGGAAACCCCCACGGAATGGGAAAAAAATCTTCACATTTTGTACATCAGATAAAGGTCTAATTACTAGAATTTATAAAGAACTCAAAAAAAAAAAAAAAAACTCCCCAAAAAACAAACAACCCAATGCACAAATGGGCAAAGGAACTGAGTAGACAGTTCTCAAATAAAGAGGTCCGTAAAGCCATGAAACACATGAAAAAGTGCTCAACATCCCTAGCCATTAGGGAAATGTATATCAAAACAACTCTGAGATTTGACCTTACACCAGTAAGAATGGCCAAGATCAATAAAACAAACAACAAATGCTGGCGAGGTTGCGGGGAAAAGGGAACATTCTTACATTGTTGGTGGAGCTGTAAATTGGTGCAACCACTGTGGAAATCAATATGGAGGTACCTCAAAAATCTAAAAATAGATCTACCATATAACCCAGCTATAACACTATTGGGAATTTACCCAAAGGGAGATGGGTCATCGTACCACAGAGACACCTGCATCTCCATGTTCAATGCAGCGCTTTTCACAATAGCAAGGATATGGAATCAACCAAAGTGCCCTTCAACAGAAGAATGGATAAAAAAACTATGGTATATATACACAATGTCATACTACTCAGCAATCAAGAAAAATGAAATAAGCTCATTCGCAGCAAAATGGACGGAATCAGAGAAAATTATTTTGAGTGAATAATCACGAGCTCAAAAAGAGAAACAACGCATGTTCTCACTCATATGAGGGAGCTGATTCAAAATTACAAGAAGGAAAAATCCTATTTAAAGGTCGGATCATAATAAAAGTGTTGGGAGGGAGATAAGAATGATGTCAATATAAATGGACTAGAAATTGCATGTAATTGTTCTAACAAGATAAAAACAAAGACCACTACAGGAAAAGTTTCTGTCTTAAACAGATCTGTAACCCAAGGACATATAGAAAAATACTGCTAAGTAAAATATAGAGAAGTCTTAGATGGGAAACTTAGATGGGAAGGGTGGGAGGGGGAGAAGATAGGGAAGGGTAAGGGGTAACCTATATGAATAATGTTTATCAAAATGCATATATGGAAATGTCACAATGAAAAGCATGTCAAAATGAATCACATTAAGATGTACATTAAAAATTTCCAATTTAAAAAATACAGGAAAAAATAAAGCAAGAGTGATTTAAGCCAAAAAAAAAAAAAAAACATTTTCCACTTGTGTTGGCAGTTACATCAATGATTGAATGGAAACTGAGAGGACTGGTTTGGTGTTGTGGAAGAAATGCAGAAACAGCATAAAGTAATATCAAGTCAGTTTTTTGAAGATACTGTTGGATTATAGAATTATTGAACTATAAAACCTGCCATGGAGAATGAATAGAATACAAAATGTACTGCCTATTTTAATTTAATTTAATTATTGAACTATATTTAATTATTTAATTATTGAACTATTATTTAATTATTGAAATTTTAGTTTAATTTAATTATTGAACTATAAAACCTGCCATGGAGAATGAATAGAATACAAAATGTGCTGCCTATTTTAATTTGATATGCTCTTGTTGTATCTTGCTTTCAACCACAGACTCTCAATTTAAAGCAGAATCAGGATAATCTTGTGATCAAAAATATCAAGTTTTAAAAACTCATCTATGTCTATGCATGTGGAATTGAGCCAGCTAGTCATTACAAATCTCTGCTACACATTTTGATGTAAATACAAAATATTTTTCAATAGAGAAAGATCTTAAAATTCTATAAGATTTTGAAATGGAAACTTTATATATCACTTTTTTTTTGCATGGTGACAGTTACACTAATTATATATATTTAAAAAGAACCTTTCATGTCATGTTTGTCCAGCAGCCATGGAGTCAATGGACAGGGAATAAAAGGAAGAAAGAAAGACTACTCTGCAATAAGAATTAGTGTCAGGGAGGCTGAGGTGGCTCAGTGTCTCTCTGGAGCATATCGGCCCCAAGCAAGCCTCTCAGGCTGTTTTTATTAGGTTCTTACCATAACATTAAACACTCTTGAATCAGAGGAAAAGTGGGTTAAAATATTTTTTCTTGTGAGACAAGGAAGGGTTTTTTATTATTTATGTTAGCATGCTCTGCCCACTGCACAGAGACCTGTGCTGTGTCTGCACATAGATAGAGTCTATATGGCAGGGTCTGTGCCCAAGGTCAATGAGATAACAGAAGGGGACTTTCTGACTTGGAGGGCTTGGAAGGCTTGGAGCCTTCCTTGGCCAATTTTCCCTTAGATTTTCTCCATCCCTTCCAGTCATGCCTTCTATTACACTTTTATGTCTAGTAGTCTGCTTGTGTAGATCACAGAAGATATATCTGTTATACTATTCAAATTATCATGTACAATTAAGAGATCTCTATTGTATATGGGATGATCTATTTTGTTAACCAAAAAGAGTTTGGAAATTTTGTTTTTCTCATAGAAAGGAAGATTTTCTTTTTCCTCTGGGATGTCATAGTTGTTTGGTGTCTAAAAACTTTCCTTTAACAGATGTCCATTAAAACCAGTAGAGTAAAATGTATTTATTGCTTGCAGTATTTGTATGCCATTATGTTGATTTTTGTACCCAAAGGCAGCCTCTCTCTTTTTCGCATTCATCCAAAGTAAATAATTTCTACAACCTGTCCTCCACATATGATGGTTAATCTTGATTTAATCTTGATTGTCAACTGATTGGATTAAGAGAGACACTGAGGAAATTATTGTTGTTGTTGTTAGGTGCTGTTGAGTCAGGTCTAACTCATAGTCATCCTATATACACAGAATGAAACACTCTGTGACACTGAGGCATGGCCAGCACTATGTCAGTGCTTCTCTGCTATTCCTATGGTTTTCTATGGTAGACTATTTCAAGATTGTTTTGGGAGACTAGCAAAGCACAATTTTGAGTGTGTCTGTGAAGGCAGTTCAACAGGTGGTTAGATCATGAGCTTCCTGACCTAATCAGTGGATTGATTCCTTGATGGATTCATACTGTGATAGCATTAGTAAGAGATAACGACAGTAGGTGGGGCCAAGTGCGAGGTGGTAGGTCAGTGGGGGCTTTGGAGCTATATCTTGCCCTGGCCCTTTCCTGTATTCCTCTTTATCCTGCTTCCTGTCTACACTGGTGTGAACTGCTCTCCTGCAGCATACCCTCCCCACCATGATGAACTGAATCCTCTGAAACCATGAGCCAAAATAAATCCTTCCTCCCATAAGTCGCTTCTGTCAGGGATTTCTTCCCAAAACTGAGAAAAGCACCTGAAAACCACCATTAAGCTACAGTTATTATTTCATTCCTATGAATATCAACTAGATTGGCTGACTCAGTACCATTCTATCCCCTGCTATGCAGCCTCCCTACATCACAGAACCTGGCCAGCTACAAGCTGCACATTGCCTTTCCCTTGTAGCTGGGGTTCTTGTGTGTTCAGATTCTTCCCAACCAATATAGGCACCAACAACTTGGAGGAGAAAGTGAGTTATGGGGGATGGTGGCATCGCAGGGTGGGGTAGGCTTCTGCCAGCAAGTCTGAGAAAAGCAATGAAGCTCATGTGCTGCAGCAGGACAATGGAAGGGAGTATCTCAAGGAAGAGAATTTGCTACCACATCCTGCAGGTCCATGTGAGTGGAAAGCCATTTAATGATTTTGAACAGAGAGACATCACCTGACTTAAATTTTAAATGGATTTCTTTGGCCAACATGCCACATTGAAATTACAATATGGGAAGGGTAGAAATAGAAATATTAGTTAGGATACTATCACAGCGATCCCAAGAGAAATCATGGCGACTCTAGCTGGGTGTTAGCAATGGAGATGGTGAGTGTGGGTGTGGTCAGTTTCTGGATATATTTAAAAGGTAATGCCATCGTAGGTCCTGGATTGGATATTGCAGTTGAGAGAAGACTAGGGTTATGAAGTGTTTCCAAGGGGAGAAGTGTTCACTCCTGTCAAACACTTCCCATAGGAAGAGAAATGATAATTGGTAATGTATTTGACCTAGTTAAGTGTTGGTTATATAAAGGCAAGCATAAAAGATGGGTAGGAGTGGGCCTAAGAGAGGCTGGTAGGAGGACACTTGAGACAGTGAGTATAGACAATGATTTCAAGGCATTTTGTTCTAGGAAAATATGATGTTATGATTTATAAAAAGAAATATGTGCTTTGGTCTCCATCTCTGGCTCCTGGCACAGATCTCCTAAACCCTCAAAATTCCCTGAGTGACAGGAGCATCTTTTGTTCTCATAAAGTGACTTAATTTAGTGGGTTTCTAGATGGGAGCTAATAACAGGAATGATCAAACCATTATTAGACACTTGGAACCCCAATCTGTCCTCCCTCAGTCTTCCAGGAAGGAGAGAGAAGCTGGAGACTGAGTAAATAATCAATTATCCCTACATGACGAAGCTTCCATAAAAATCTCTGACCTATTGGGAGAAAGGTGTCCAGATTGCTGAATGCATGAAAGCCATGGAGGTGGACAGGGTAGGAAAGGGCGTGGAAGCTTTGCAATCCTTCCCCTTTGCTTTGTCCTGTGCATTTTTCCAACTGACTGTTCCTGAGTTAACTCCTTTGTAATGGACTGGTAATCTGGTAAGTGAACTATCTGCAGTGGGGACACCCTACTTTCAATTGATGTCGGAAGTGGAATAGCAGTTTCATGCAACTGATCTGTTAACTTATGGGATCTGATGCTATCTCCAGGCAGATAGTATCAGAATTGAGTTAAATTATAACACATGCCAGTTGATTTATATGAAAAAATAGAATTGATATATCAGAAAACAGAACAAAACAACAAGAACACACATCTAGTGTCAGAGATAAAGTATTCAGAGTGTTGAGAGTATAGTAGAAGTGTTTGGTTATTGTTGAGTTTTTACTTTTTCTTTTGTATTGTTCTTTTGTTTGTTTTTTGTTTTTTGCAGTACTGGAGGGTGATCCCAGGGCCTTCAGCATGCTAGGCAAGTGCTCTACTACTAAATCACACCTACGGCCCCTTCTTAATTCTTTATTTTGAGACAGAATCTTGCTCAGTTGTGCAAGCAGCCTCTGGCCTCTAACTTGCCATTGTTCTGCTTCAGCCCCTTGAGTTGCTAGGAATGCAGTTATGTGCCACAGTGCCTGGGTTGAAGGAGTAAATTAACTGATTGATTTCATAGGAAGCAGTACAATAGAGAGCTACCTGGCAGGAGATAGGAGAAGAAAGAAGGTTTTGAAAATATGCAAGATATAATTCTGCATTTTATGCTACTTGACTAATAAAGAAACTTTGATGATATAGGAGAGAGAAGAGAATTACTAGAATAATGTATTTGAATAGGAAAGAAACAATGGAATTCAGTGATGCATAGATAGCTTGGTTTACATGGGTGCAGGGATGATTCATATCTAGTAGCAAGCAAGAAGGGACTGGGGTTTAGCTCAGTTGGTAGAGCGCCTCTGCAACTCTCTGAGGCCCTGGATTCAATTCCCAGAACTGCAAAAATGTGAGAAGGACATGGCAATCCATTCCCAAAGCCATCCCTAAACTATTAGCCATTGAAAACCCTATGAATAGCAGAGAAGCACTGACATAGTGCCAGGCATAACACAGTATCAGAGAAGGGTTTGTTCTGTTGTACATTGGGTTGCTATGAGTTGGACCTGAGTTGATGGCACCTAACAACAACAAGAAACAAGCAAGAAGGAAGAACATGTAAGTGTAGATGCAGGTAAAAGTCTGGAAGTTCTTTTCTGATTGCTTTAGTTTTATCAGTCAAATAGAATTTAAATCCAATAACTGAAAAACACTTTGGGATGATTAATGGATTATCTAATGAGTAATAAAGCAGGTGGTAATATTGTATGCCACAGTCCAGCTGCAGTTTAGGATCCAGGGTTTCCCGAAGGCAGATGAGGAGTTGGTGATTGGGTAACAGACACAATAGCTCGGAGACTATATGAATCTGTTCCGCTTATTTTTCAAACAGCTTAGTGTTTTATACAACTTTTTTAGGCTTAGGTCGTGCAAGCAGTAAAAATAGCACATGCAGTTATTCGTGAAACAAAGTATCACAAGCACTTGTTAATCATATCAACCTATAGTTCAAAGCATAAACTTTATTATTGTTAGATAACAAACACCTGGAAGGTCCATCTCTTCTCAGGCTTTTTATAAATGATAAGCTATAATAGGGTGTTTGAACTCTATCCTTATTTATCACTTTAGCCCCTTGTTGATTATATGTTTCTATGTAAGGCAGTACAGGGTCAGGCTAACCAAAACATCAGCTTCTACTTTTTTCCTACAGCTGGGAACTAAGGTCTACCTTTAGATAGATAAGCACCTCTCCATGTTGTATATTCACTCTTTTCCCCAGCTGGGAGCCATAAATTGTCAAGGGGCTTTTGTACTGAGGGAACAGGCCTGTGTCTTTTTTAAATTGTGCTATACTTTCTTTGTAAACCTTAGCTATCATAAATTGGGCCACTTCAATCTAATTAGGGGCTAAGAACTCAGCCTGTTGCAGCTAAGACATAAGTCACTTAATGTTTGGGTTCCAGGGTAGAAGTTGCTGGTCAGCTCTAACTAGAATATTGTCCACATAACCTTTAAAATTGGAGGTCATTACTTCTAATTCATTTACAAATTCCCTCAGTCGTGTCATTCTTTCAGCATTTGTTTCATTAGAGTTTAATACAATATTAGTTATCAGTATTAGTCCTAAACATAAAGTAATCATAATAATTAGAAGCAGTAATCCTATTTCTAGAAAGCAAAAAGCACATTTTCCTTTTCTCCATCCCCATCCATTTCTTGGAAGATGAGTTCCTTGAAACCCTCTTCCCCATATCCAGACCTTGTCAGACAATATGGTTAGAAATGGCTATGGCAATTGTCATAGCCCTGTGGCATCCAATCCCATCAGAACTCGGAAGCTAAGCAGGGTCGGGCCTGGTTAGTACCTGGATGAAAGACTGCCTGGGAACACCAGAAGCTGTAGGCTTGGGAGAAGGACCTGGCAACCCCCTCCCAAAAATCAATCTGCCATTGAAAACCCTATGCAGAGCAGAGATGCACTGACAATAGTGTTTCCCCTGTTGTGCAGAGGGTCGCTATGAGTCGGATACCAACTCGGCGGCACCTAA
Source organism: Pedetes capensis (assembly GCA_007922755.1). Classification (NCBI taxonomy): domain Eukaryota; kingdom Metazoa; phylum Chordata; class Mammalia; order Rodentia; family Pedetidae; genus Pedetes; species Pedetes capensis. The sequence goes on along the minus strand of VMDO01014537.1, from coordinate 27,067 downwards.
CAACAACAACATGGCAATTGTATGTCTGTAATTGTTAGTTCACACTAGATCAGGGCTCTAGCCAGTGCCTGGGCATGACTGGATAGAGAACAGGGAGAGGCAGATAGAGAGAAATCAGTGTGCATTTTTCTAGGAGCATACTGTTGAGAACAAGGCAGGCCACCAGGGCCCAATTAAGAAAACCAGGGCATAGGATCAAAGCATAGCCACAAGGGAGAAGTGAACAAAGAGGGAAGGCTCCACTTGGTTTATAGGCGATGCACAGAATCTATTCCAAAAACAACCAGATGCCATCAGAAACATGAGCTTTGATCCAACTAAATTCTGCTCAGGTGATGGAAGGGATGAACTGATGCTCAGTAGACCTTTGTCGCTTGGAGCTCATGATTGTTGGGATAAATAGAAAATTACAAAATTCAATTTGTTTTAGTTATATTAACATATTGTCAATTGGTGGGATGCTATCGATTATGTTATTGTTTTGTCCATACAAGCAAGTAAATTTAAGCAAATAGCTGAATGTTGGGCTTGTTCCAATATAGCCTCTTATATCTCAAAATAAGACCATGATTTCTAAAATAAGTAGATAGTAAAATCTTGTGGTAATGTATTCTTTTCAAACAATTCAGCTGTTTATAAACATTAAAACATTCCATGTTGTGGATAGAAGATGAGTAAGCTATGTGATAGAAATGCGAAGCGTGAGATCACAGAGCAGGACTGGCAGATACAGAACATGTAAGTGTAGATGCAGGTAAAAGTCTGGAAGTTCTTTTCTAATTGTTTTAGTTTTATCAGTAAAATAGAATTTAAGTCCTGATTTTGATTAAGTTCTGATTTTGATGCAATGAGTGTATTTAGTAGCTGTGTGTCAGGGTGTTTCCAGCCTTAGATATTTTCTAAAAAAAAAAATAAAAGATTATCTTAGTCAGTTAAGGCTGCTATAACAAAACATCATAGACTAACTTATAAGCAATAGAAATTTCTCACAGTTCTGGAGGCTGGAAGTCTGAGCTCATGATGCCAGAATGTCAGGGCTCTGGTGCAAACTTGCTTCCAGGCTATGCACAACACACTTACTATATCTTCACATGGTAGAAAAAGGGTCAAAGTACTCTCTGGGGTCTCCATTATAAGGGCACTACTCTCACTCATGAGGGCTCTTGCCTCATGACTTGTTCACCTCCCAAAGGCCCCATCTTTGAATACAGCCACCTTGGGGATTCGGATTTTAACATATGACTTTGGAAGGGCACACAAACATTCATTTCATTGCAAATATAATCCTGAAAAAGTTTCCATCAGTAAAAGAACTATTTTTGTTTAGCTAAATGTTGCAAAATAATGCTCACATCCTGTATTCATTGATATATTCATGTCAAGTTCATTAATAAGTGATTTAAATTTAAATCCATAAACATTCCACAAGGATATGCCATAACTATTTCTTTTTGAGAATTCTAATGCCGTGTTCCAACTTGTTTTGTTTAAAATGTTGCTTTCTAAAGAGTCTTTTATATGAGGACTATTTTCATCTCAATTGTCAACACAGAAAAGTATTGGTGTTGTTGGTAGTAAGGCAATTCATACCAGTGAATTCACATCCTGCCATTTCTCCAATAAATGCTCTATTTTTGATAGCAGACTAGTGTGCATAACAGAAAAATAAGAGGCACGAAGAAAATTGTGCCTCTTTCACACCTGCATTCATCCAGTAGGCAGGTGTTTATAGCTGTTTTAAATGAGTGGATAATATGATGCATTTTTTCATCACTATGCAGGAGCAAGTAATCAGACTCCAGGAAGAGATCTGTGCTTAAAGAAGTCTGTCGATAAGTTGACAGAGTTGATCTCTATAAAGAGTTAATGGGCTTGACTGTTTAAGTGCTTGCTTGGGAGACCATTATGAAGACAAAACTTCTAACAATGCCAGTGGCTGTTACGCAAAGCTTCAATTATTTACTATTCTAGTATTTTAGGATCAATATTCCTTTAATTTATACAGTTTGGAACCAAGGTAGGATTGTATATCTCAGTGTTTCACTCTGCTATCTGGGAAGGTTGTTTTTAAAGAACGAATGTGGCTGTTTGTAAGTTCCATCATAATGTATGGAACTTGGCATAGGTGATAATAAAACATAACCACTAAAGACATTGTTTAGGAAACATGGGGTCAGAAATTGGTACTTCTATTATGCATTATAGGCCAGATTCTCTGATTCACCTTTGTGGGGCCCTAGTGTCTTTCTGAAACCTGTATGATTTTTTAATAGAGCAGTGCAAGTATCAATGAGCACAGTTTCTTTGATAAAGAACTATCACAGAGGAAAACTCAAAGGAATTTTTAGAAACTCTTATTTAAAAGCCAATTTTCAGTTCAAAAACCTAAACAAACCAGAGTTGAATGGCCCAATAGTTCAATTGCTAAACAGGGATAGTACTTACTGTTTAAATAGAAATCAGACTTCTCTGAGAAGTACTGCCCCAACTACTGCTACCTCTATGGTACACCAGTGTATCCCCAGCCACTTGGAGGCTGAGTCAGGAGAGTTGAAAGTTTGAGGCCAGAGGCAGCCTGTGCAACTTAGTTAGACCTTGTCTTAAAATTAAAAAAAAAAAAAAAAAAAAAAAGGAAAAGGAGGCAGTCGAGGAGTAGCTCAGTGGTAGAGCACTTACTTAGCTTGTCAAAGCTCTGGGTCCAAACCCCCAGTACACACACATACACATATACATGCACACAGGCACGCACATACACAGAGTCTTCACAATATTCTTATTCAATCTTTGAATAAACAGTACTTTCATATGTTTAAAAAATAATATCAAAAGATGTGCATTGAATTTTGTCCCTACTTCTATTTCTTTCCATCCCCTATACATAACCATTTTATTCTTGTTCCTGGGTTATTCTTCCAGTATTCATTTATTCAAGAGACACATTGCTGTAGGAAGAACTGTGGCAAAAGATCTTTTTAGAATATTGAAAAACAAAGATGTCACATTGAAGACGAAGGTGCATCTGACTCATGCCATGGTATTTTCAGTGGCATCATATGGTTTTGAAAGCTGAACAAGAGAGACAGGAGAAGTGATGGTTTTGATTTATGGTTCTGGAGACGTATTGAATACACCATGGACTGCCAAAAGAACCAACAAATCTGTCCTAGAAGAAGTGCAACCAGAGTGCTCCTTGGAAGCTAGAATGGCCAGACTGCATCTTACATATTTTGGACATGTAGTCAGGAGGGACAAATCCCTGGAGAAAGACATCCTGTTTGGGAGAGTGGCAGGTCAATGAAAAAAAGGAAAACCCTCCACCAGATGGATTGACACAGTGTCTGCAACAATGGGCTTAAATATAAATAAGATCATGTGCCTGGCACAGGATCAAGAAGTGTTTTGATCTGCTGTACATAGGGTTGCTATGAGTTGGACTCGACTCAATGGCACCTAACAAAAACAACAACAACAATTTATTTATTCAAATATAATCAAATACTAATAATATGGATGGCTATTTCTTCATCTGCTTCCTTTCACTGTTCTGAATTTTGAACTTTTGACTGAATCCTACCCTGGAAATTTTATCCCAAGGATCTCTCCACATCAGACTTTAGAGGGCTACTTTTTAATAGCTGTGCGATGTTCCACTGTGGAGGAATAGTATGGTTTATTAATAAACTTATTAATTAAACTTATTAATAAGCATTTAGGTTGTTTCTAATATTTGCTCTGAAAAAATTATTTATTCTGAATGAGTTAATATTTGTTGTATCATTTGCATTGTGAAAATATATCTATAAGGTTCCAGAAACCTTATCCTTTCCAATGTACTACTTCCAGTCAGCCTATGGGACTGGATTATTATATGTGAAGATAGTGTGTTGTCTGTAAGCAAATTATTTTAGCTCAAGATAGTAATAGAAGTACCATATGTTTAAGTATACTTATCAATGAAATAATAAAATAATGAAGGGAATAATGAAATAATGAATGAAATAATGAAGGAAATATAAAGAGACTTGGAAACAATTTGAATAGGAGCCAGAAAATGGGAAAACTTACTGCGAATAAGCCATGTATCTCCACAATGTAGTACAGAGAGGCCCAGTTAGAAGAAAACAGAGCACAATAAAACACATATTTAGGAAAAGGCTGCTGGGCACGAATAGGTGTCATTTTTATTAGTAATCACAATGTCTCCTACGGCTCATAATGGGAATTGCTGTAATTAGGAAGGGGTCAGGAGCACTCAGCAAGGGAGGGGATTGTAATTCAACTTTCATGATTTCATAAGGTATTAGCAAACACAAGGATAGACAAGTCACTCCCTCTTTAAAATTCTTTTCTAATTTCCATTGCTTTTTGAATAATCTAAAGTTCTTTAATATGACCATTAAGACCCTGTCTACCTCTCTTGTCATCTCTCCCATTCATGTGATCAAATCCCCATGTCTCTTCTACAGCAGACAGATGTTCTTCATCTCTCAGATGTCTCCTTAAGCACCACATCCCTAGAGGAACTTTACCTGACCCCTAGACTAAATCAGACATAAGTTAAAATGCCATTAATATATGCTGTAATTTTCCCTTGTTCTCATTTCAACTACAATTAATTGTTTAGTTTTTATCTTTCTCTCGGCTGTAAGCTTCATGAAGCCACAGAAATGAATTTATTTTATTTTATGTCTCTAATCCCGGTATCCTTTTATATATTATGTTCCCACCTTGCAACCAATCTCATTAGATCTCAGAAGTCAAGCAGGGCTGGGCCTGGTTAGTACCTGGATAGGAGACTGGGAATACTGGGTGCTCTATGCTTGGGAGAAGATGCTGGCAGCCCACTCCAGAAACAATTCACCATTGAAAACCCTATGAAAAGCAGAGAAGCACTGAAAATAGTGCTGGGCATGGTACAGTGTCTGGTAGTGTTTTGGCTGCTGTACATAGGGTTGTTATGAGTCAGACCTGACTTGATGGCACATAATAATAATAATATTTTCACATGTTTCATATTAGTAAATACTGATAAAATAAATAAAAAATAATTAGTCAAAGAAACAACTAGCAAGGGCACACATACCAGCTGGCTTCACTCACAATGGATTCTTCTTTGAGAAGGAAGGTTGCAGCCCCAGATAGCTTAGCAGTGTTAAACAAATATCATAAAGAAAATTTGTAAAGGTATTTTTCATGTTACTTCTTACTAGTTAGTTGAAGTTCCTTTTATACTACACATCAAAAACTATAGAAAATATCTTTCCCTTCCCTTATTTTGTGTAAGTAAAGACATGGACATGTATCCAACAGTAGAAGTGTTCATCACTTTATGGATTTATAAATGGAATAAACACACAAATTACATGAACTAATTCAGTAGTCCAAAGAGAGAAGGCAAGTCAGACATGATGACCCCTATGGAATTGACTTTTTCAAGGAAAATGACAGTATTTTGAAGAAGAGGAAAAGGAGGAGGACGAGGAAGGGGAAGAGGAAGAAGAGGAAGGGGAGGAGGAGGAGGAATGTTTCTAACTCAACAAGATTCAAAGTGATCATGAATTTGAACAAATAGAAGAAGTAGAAATTAGGAAAGATTTATTTCAGATGATTTATGTACTGAATTTTACAAAAATAATCAACGAACATCAGATTAGCTATCACAGAAACCTCAATCAGTGAATTAAAAAGAGCAGATCAAGAAATTACCAGAGAACACAGGGGAAGAAAACAAAGCAGTTATTACAAAGAATATGGCATACATGACTTGGATGATAGAGACAGAAAATCAAAAGTAGAAATAATAATAAACACATAAAATTGCTTCCAAATATATATGAGTATTATAGTCACCTGTTATATGCTTAAAACTCAGATTTTTGTGCCCCTCCCCAGAGACACTGGTTCAGTATATCTGGAGTTGGTCTTAGGTATGTAAGCTTTTCAAAATAAGTACATTAAATGACTTTAACTTTGGAAAATATGGCCACAAATCAGTGAAAAAAACTGCCAAAAGAAAATTTAAAAATAAAAAAATTATAAAAGATAATTTCTAGGAGTTTAAAAGGACTTGGCTTTCATAATAAAAATATATGAATATTAAGCAAAATTAGGAAATATATTTTAGTAAATCAGATTTCAAGAAAAATATAATATGCTTTAAGTTCCCAGGCAGAAAAACTTAGACAAAAATGAATCAGTTGTCAATCTTCTACAAAAGTAAACACTAGAAGACAAAGAAGAAATGTCAACAATTATGGCAGTAAAAAAACCACATTCCTTTACAAGTCCTAGCTCATTGCAGGAACAACAGAGACACGTGCATATAAGCAGCAGCTCAGAAAGTATTGTACCTGCTTACTTCTCTTGAAATCATTACCTGAAGAAGAATGTTAATTACAAATTAGACATGGAGAAAATGTGGGCTAAGAGTAAGATTTATTTGAATTTCAAAAGTAGTTTATTGAATTTGAAGATATATAATATCCAAAAATGAAATTAAAATATTGATAATCTCAATGTGGTGGTGCATGCTTGTAATCCCAACACACAGAAGGCTAAGGCAGGAGGATAGCAAGTTCAAAGCCAGCCTGGGCAGTGAGTTCCAGACTAGGCAAGGCTGCATAGTGAAAACTGCATGAAAAATAAATAAATAAATAAATAAATAAATAAATAAAAATTTAAAAGTAAAATAATGATAATCTATACCTTTAAAATGCTGATTCCAACTAAGACCTGGAAATGAGAAGAAGTAAAAGTATTAATCATCTCTCACTTTACATATAGATATCAATAAAAATTGTTTATTTTTTTACCTTGCTAGAAAAATATATGTTAAAATATAATTAAAACATAAAGTTAATCACCAGTTAGGTGAATATATGATAATTGGAATGAAGACTGTTTTTCCCATGCTTCCTTGCAGTGAGTTGTGGCCATGTGCTTTGAAAGAAGATGGGAGAATCCCAGAAAGCAGAGAGACACAAGGGAGAGCTCTATATTCTGTGTACAATCTTCTCAACTTAATGGCTGACTCTAGGACTCTGTGTATGCACATATGCAGAGTAAGACTCCAAGGGACCCAAGGGAAAGAAAGCAGCTGGAGGGCTAATAAAAGCTACACAGAGAGCTCACTGGTTGCCTAGATGCTGGGACTATAGTTAGGAGTTGGATTCCCATGGATTTGGAAAGCATCTCAGGCTTTCTATAAAACCTGGAGGGCCATAGTTCAGGAGTAAGAACCATGTTTTGGCAGTAAGGTCAAAACTGAAACAGACTGTTTTAACAATGTCTAAAATCACACCTCCACACTGTCAAGGTGATCCCCTACTAATTTAATTGTTGCTGGAAAAAAAATTCAATAATCTTCAGAGAAAGGTGGCAGAATAATTTTTATTAGAAGCTAACTAGACAAACAGATCAATAGGATAAAATAGTTCAGAAACAAACCCAAATAAACATGGTATTGGGTAGCACTATATTTGGTTGCATTTAAAGGGAAAGAAAATAAACAAAGACCACCAAATAACAGTGGCTTTAGAAGTTCTACAATCCATAATATTTGTTGTGTTTGTTGTTAGATGCCCTTGAATTGGGTCTGACTCATAGCAACACTTATAGTGTTTTCAGTGGTTGATTGTTTGGGGAATGCTTCAGGAGTGGATTGGATTGCCACATCCTTCTTCCAGTAATGTTTAGTACATAATGAAAAAATTATAGAAATGAAGAGACAGAAAAAGCTGGGTGCGGCGGTGCATGTCTGTAATCCCAGAGATTTAGGAGACAGAGGCAGAGGATTGCAAGTTTGAGACCCGAGGTAGCTTGTATAATTTACAGAGACCCTGTCTCAGAAAAAGAATTAAAAGGGGGCTGGGAGTGCAGCTCAGTGGTAGAATGCTTGCAAAGTATGTGTGCAAGTCCCTGGGTTCAGTCCTCCAGTGACTTTAAGAAAGCTATAGTTAATGTTAGCAAATCTACTGAAAAAAATGTAGAAATAAACAGAAGGAATTCGGAAATTTCAAGACAGATGTAGAAAGTCTGGGAAGAACCAGATGGAAATCCTAGTACTAAAAAATAAAAATGCAATTTCTAAAATAGAAGTTTGTTGTGGTTAGGTGCCCTCGAGTAAGGTCTGACTCATAGCAACCCTTATACTTGTATGATATTAACCAATAATATAGAAGAACTATCTGTTTAAGAAAAAATAACAAAGACTTCTCTCTGACTCCTTGTACCAGAAAAGATGATTTAAGTATTACATTATGCAGTTTTATATATAAACATAAAACATTATTATAAAACATTTAGGGTAAAGCTATAAATTGTTGGTAATATTTATGTTGTCCTGAGTTGAAAAAGGCCATTTTCAACATGGCACCAAATGTAAAACCTATTGTCTTTAAAGGAAGAAAGATTTTTTGAAATAAAAAATAATTTTATTATAAAAATAACACACCCATAAATTAAAATACATATCATAAAACAGGAGACATATTTGTTATCTATATGTGTTATGTAAATATTCTAATTTTTAAGAAGTCAAATTTCTTATAGAAAAGTGAGTAAATGACAGGATCAAAAATATATAAACAATGAAATTACATATGGCTAGGAAAAATGGAACATATCTATTCTCATCAGCAGTAAAGGATACAACTGAAAAGAACTGAGATGTCATTGCCAATCGGATTGCACGTTTATAAAGTTTAAAAAACAAGCTGATGATGATATGGATAGCTGGTTAAATACAGTTTAGTTGGAATCCAACGTAGTACCACTTTCCTAAAAGGCTTATTTGTGAAGCTATCAAAATCATTAGATATGGCATTTACTTTGACTTAACATTTTAATTTTAGAAATTTATATGAAAGAGATATATGAAAATAGGTATTTAATGATACACATTACTGTATATTTATAATACAAAAATAAAGGAATAATCAAAAGACCTGTCTCAGATCATTTGGGTCCATGTAACAAAAATAATAGCTGGTAGCTTATGAATAATAGAAATTTATTTTCAAAAATTCAGGAGACTGAGATGTCTAAGATTAAGTATCTGCCGGTACCTCATCTGGTGAGGACCCACTTCCTCACATGATGGAAGGGGCAAGGAAGGTTTCTGGGGTCATTATCTATCTATCTATCTATCTGTATGTATGACAGTAATCCTATTCATGAGGTCTCTAACCTTATTGCTTCCCCAAAGTCTCCATCTCTTAATACAATCACCTTGGAAGTTAGGATTGCAATACATGAATTTGAAAATACAAACATTCAGATCACAGCAATACTCAAAGGAAAATTTAAAAGTTATGTTTTACTTATATAATGAGTCACTTATAATGTAGAGATGTATTTCTTGCCATAACATCTGCTAATGTATTAAATAAAAGATTTCAAAACAAAATGCACAGTAAAAATCACATTGCTAAAAATAACATTGTATACATTCATATACATACAGGTGTTTGTATAGAGACAAGTCTCAAATAATATGCATGAAAATATGAAGTGTGTTTATCTATGAGTGGTAGAATTACAAGTGGCATTTTTATCATTTATCTGGCTTTCCTAATCAAACTAAAACAAGTTTAAGACATTTTTTGTAGACTTGTTATACCCCTCTTGTGTTCTGGCTGTTTTCTCCAATAAAAGCTTATTGAACAAATAATCTTTAGTGGGCAAGGGTTTAGCTCAGTTGGTGGAATGCTCTGTGCACTCTGAGGCCCTGGGTTTGATCCCCAGCACCACAAAAATGGGAGAAGGATGTGCCAGTCCACTCTCTAAAGAATCCTGAAACCATCAGCCATTTAAAACCCTATGAATAACACTGACATGGTGCTGGGTATGGCATGGTGTCGGGGAGTGTTTCATTCTGTTGTACATAGGGTGGCTATGAGTTGGACCCAATTCCATGGCACCTAACAACAACAATTGCAAGGAAAATGAAGGGATACTACCATGCAATTATAATCACTGCAGTTGAGCTGCACTGAAGCTAAATCAGTCTGTGATCTGGCCTGTCTATGATATAATGCTGAATGTCAGAGAAAATGTTGTTTGGAATGTTATTCCAAATAACATTCCTTGAAATAAAAAGTGTTGTGGGACGAATGGGGACTTCTTGTTTGTTCTACTTGCTCTGTCCCTTTGGCAACTGAATGATCTTTTGGGCCACTGTAAATCTTCACATAAACAAGACACAATCTGTGTTCATAGTTTGAGTGGCAAGTTTAATTTAGACAATCTGAAAATTTGAGAAAAAGATTCCATGAACTCCCTCTGAGCTTTTTTCCCCCTTCAAATTGGCCAAAGATCTTCCAGTCTTTCCACAGCCATGGTTGGTCTTAAAAATGTGTACATAGGGCTCTGTTGGTGCAATTCAACACCAGCATCCAGTGGAACTCAGTGAATTGTAAGCCCTCAAGAGCTCCTTTTAGAACTGCATCTCTGGTTTCCTGGGTGATGTGGACATCTGCACTCATGTGAGGACAATGCACAACTTTGTTAACAGAAGTGTAAGCTACTTGAGCTCTGAACAGGAAGGAAGAAAATCAGAACCTGCACAGCATTTAGATGAGGAGTCTGGGGAAGCAGGGCAGAATGCAGGGAATTTAACTGGGAAAAGGCTATCTTCTGCAGTAGTAAAATTGAAGATCTGTGGAATTAGCATAATCAAAGCCCAAGGCATGACTAAATGTCTTTTGGCTCTCTTCAATCTCTAGTGGATAAACATTGGTAACTTCTATTTGTGTTTAATTTTTTTTTAAATTACTACTAGAGGTAGCCCTTGTTTGACACTATAGTGTTGGAACATCAAAAGGCTGTGTATGCTGAAATTATGTGAAGAAATCTTAATAAAAATGTGGAATTCTGTGATTATTCTGTGGCTATTAGAAATTGCCTGCAGTTATAGCCCTGTGGTATCCAATCCCGTCAGATCTTGGAAGCTAAGCAGGGGCGGGCCTGGTTAGTACCTAGATGGGAGACCGCCTGGGAACACCAGAAGCTGTAGGCTTGGGAGAAGGACCTGGCAACCCCGTCCCAAAAATCAATCTGCCATTGAAAACCCTATCAACAGCAGAGAAGCACTGACAATAGTGTTTCCCCTGTCGTACAGAGGGTCGCTATGAGTCGGATACCGACTCGACTGTACCTAACAACAACAACAACAACATTGTCGAGTTGGTATCCGACTCATAGCGACCCTCATAGGGTTTTCAATGGCGACTGTATCAGGATTGCCTTGGGAGTGGATTGCCAGGCCTTTCTCCCATAACAACAACATTAGAAATTATCAAAACATTAAAAGGACTCTTACTGTTGGTTTTATGTATATATAGAAAACAATTTGAAAATGGTAGAACATCTACTTAGTGCACTGTTATTTAAAATACTAGAAACCTTAATAATGAAATAATTTTATTATTCATTAAAGCTTACCAAGGGTAGTTTGAATAGTGCTTATGCTACATCCTTGCCTCATACAAATGCTGACAGAAATCTGAGATAGTAGGTAGAGTGCAACAGAGAGGAACTTCATTGTATGGCACAAATAAGGAACCCAGACAGTTTAACAACCAAAGGTTCCCAGATTCCCTAAGGACAAAGGGTTGTTAGCTTATGTGGGATCTCAGTATACTCAGGGGAGGCGGACTCCTGCAAAAGGGAGAAAAGACAGGCTTTGGGGAGGAGATGATCACACGTTCCCATGTTTTCTGGAACATACATCCACCATTCAACATGAGGTGGTAATGTTATCATTACAATTAGAGTGGGCTGGATATTCAGTGTCATTGTTCTGGAGGGCTGCTGCGTCCTACTGTATCATGTGTGCGGTGATTCCAGTTTATTCCAGTTTCCACTGGCTAGAAGTTGATGGTCAAGATCCTCTGCTTTAGGGTTCTATGTTTTTTAAGCTTAAGCAAACTAAGTCCACACAGAGAGATTAGTGAAGGGAAAATGACAAGATTGTAAAGTACAGACCGCAGGTGTGTTGACTTTAGGCTCTTGCGGCTCTTCCTCCCTTTCACCTGCTTTGTTGTCATCATTTATCTCATACTTGCTGCTCTGCGCTCTCTGAGGACCCAGGTTTGGTCCCTGGCACCACAAAAACAGGAGAAGGATGTGGCAACCCACTCTAAAAGCAATCCCCAATGAGCCATTGAAAAGGCTGTGAGGGTTGCCATGAGTCGGACCCAACTCCATGGCACCTAACAACATAAAGTGAGCGTCTTCCTATGGCTTGGCCAATTTTCAGTCTCCTTTCCTTAGAAACTTATTTGGATTGCTTTCCACACTTTATCCTTTGCTCTTTAAATGTTGTGGAATCACCCAGAATTCCTTTAATAAAAAGTGTTGACAAGGTCTCTTCCTGCCGGGTATCATCTCCCATTTCATCACAACAATTTATTCATGTTTGTCCATAGCTTCCTATCCCGTATGCTCTAGGGCTGTACATCTAGAGCCTCCCCAGAGGGACAGTGTGAACATTTCCACAGTCAGCTGTAACTTTATTTAAATTCTATTCTTATTTCACTTCAGTGTTATTACACTTAGTTTTTTTTTTTTTGCTGCACTCTTCCTTTTGTTGACCAATTCCCTTTTCAATGATCCATTTTTGTAACATGTCCACTGTATCATATGCAGAATCAGGAGACAAGAAGGCAACACAGGCACACGCTGTGGTGTCTGTGAACTGAAAGAAGTTTATGTGGCAATCCATTATCAATAGTCTTTGACAGAAGTGATGTGATTGATTACTGCAATTGTTATTTACCTAGTGATTTGTGGACTGTACAGCTAGCAGTGAAGTTAGTACTTCACAATTAGTATTCCACAGTAACTGATTTGAACAATATTGAGGGTTTGATACTATTTAATCTGTAGTAACTAGAATTCTTGTAAAATAAGGACAACAGGTATTACATCAGAATGGTGGTCACAAAACTGTTGAGAGGAGACAAAGTTCTGGGGGAAAAATTAGAGCTGCTTTTGCACTTCTGGTGGCACAACTTTTCTCATCTATTCTATCTGTAGCTATGGGTTGGACAACAAATGATGTTGATGACAGCACAGTCCAAAAGACCAGGTCTCACTGATATAGTTGATACACATGTGGACTTTAGCCAATATGAACCCAAACTGACACTCAGAGTGGGCTATTGGCAGATTTATCTGTCTCTGGGTAATCAGATAGAAAAATAATTGTTGGAAAAAAAACTGTGGTGTATGTTGACTTCAAAAAGCCAAGAGTTTTATTTAAGGGCCAATTACATTAAAATTTTCTTCCATAGCTTGTTTCCTTTGTGGCACAGTAAACTCTTTATCCGTGTTTCACATGTCATGCCTTGTACAGTTTGGGTAAGTATCCCCCAAAGGCACATGTGTTAAAGGCTTTGTCCCCAGCACGGGGCACTATTTGGAGGTGATGGAGACTTTCAGAAGTGAGGCTCAGAGGAGGTTTTAGGTAGTGGGGGGCCTTCCCTCAAAGGGCATTGTGGGGCCATGGCCTCTTCCTCTGTGTCTCTCACTTCACACCCATCATGGGGTTAGCAGTTTGCTAACTACACATTCCCCAGCACGATGTACTGGTCACCACAGACCCCAAGCAGTGAGACCAATGGACCATAAACGGCAACCTCTGAAACCATGAGCCAAAAGAGTCTTTTTTAAAGTTAATTATCCCAAGTATTTTGTTATAGTAACAGATAGCTAACACAATACCAAAATAATGTATAGTTAAAAATAAACATAATATCTTGATGACTAAAAATTTAAAGGAAGAAAAACTTCTTACAAATAAGGTGAACATGAGAACGTTTTTAAAGTGGGTTGTGTTCATTATGTCAATTAGCAGAAACAAGTTTTTAATTATTTTAGAGTATGAAAGAATTTGTCAAAATAGCTTTTAGGAAAATAACAAGAATGCTTGAGAATACTAAAATAAAGTAGAAAGATCAGATCTATGTTTTAACACATTTTGTGAATGAATTTTAGCAATTACAAAAGGAAAGAATCCCATACAGCATAGAGTTGTTGTTTGCAGATTCATGAAAAACAGGTAAGCATGTGAAATTTATATTAGGAGAGATGCTATAAAAATGTGTATTTCTGTATGTACAAAAACTATGGCATATATATATATATATATATATATATATATATATATAAATGTAATAAGTAAAGCAATTATGAGAACAGGTAACAATAAATTAGATTTTACTTCAACTTTATACTAGATTTCACTTCACCTTTTTTTCTTTCCCAATAGTATTGTATTGGCAAATAAACAGAATGTGGCACTGTGTCTGAGGTTTGCTATGATAATCGATAGAATAGCTTGTGAGTTGGATTTATTTTCCAAAGTGAATTTAGCAGGCTTAAGGAAGAGCAGTTGGGAATATTGCGATTTGGCTGACAAACCAAACCCTGATGATAAATGTGAGTAGGTCCAGTTGGAGGTAGGAAGGAGCTTGTAGGGTGCCTCAGCAATTGCTATGAGATATGATCATAATTAGCATTTTTATTAGGGAATAAGAAGTAAACATCAAATTAATGGAACAACTGAAAAGTGAACTAGGAGCATTAGTTCATAGCAGTGGGGATTGTAACAAAATATAGGTTGTTAGAAACTGATGAATTATTTTGAGGGAAAGAAAGGAAAATCAAAGAAAAGAGAAAAAAATCTAATTCAGAAAGATGATGAATCATTTCCAGGAGGATTTTAATCTGAAACTCAATTATACAATACTCTGAAATTGCATAATAATAACTAAAAGTGACTTCATAGATAATAAACTTGGACATTGTAATTTGGTGTCAGGATTTTTTCATCCTCAATAAATTATTCTGCAACCTGACACCCATATCTCACCTGTAATAAGAACTTACTGGAATGGAAGGCCCAGTTGGGGGCCTCTATGTGCAAAACAGCATACATATTGTCACACACAGGCATGTATGTAATAATGAAGCCAATAAAAATTTCCATCAATTATAAAGTAACATTGGATTCCCATTTTCTAATTACAAATGTAATAGATTACTGTAGGTTCATCCTAAGTGCAAATGGAGAGTATGATGTAATGAACTTTACCTTAGGTTAAGACTTGAAAGAAGTTTTACTGTAAAGAGTTGCTGACTTCACAAGCTAAAACAGAACAATTTCTGAGGAATAGTTATTTGCTTTTTTCCTTCCTCCTTCTGTGTTCACCATGGTTTTCTCCCCATATATCTGGATATCCAAATTACTTACATGATGCCAATCATTTGTAAGCCATAGAATCTCTTTTGCATTCTTACAGGGGAGTTGAACCCTGGGCCTCATGGCTACTTTATAAGCGTTCTACCACTGAGCTGCACCTCCAGTTCATATTTTTACATTTTTAAAATTTTGAGACAGGGTCTCTCCAAGTTACATAAGCTGCTCTGGCCTTGAGTTTGCAATCCGTCTGCCTCTGCCTCCTGCATCACTGGGATTACAGGCTTGTGCAACTGCTCCCAGTTTGTGTATTATTTGTGGGGTGGTGGGTGGCGGGGAGTTTCTCTGATTGAGAGAAAACACTTCAGTGATAATGGCGTTTTCTTCTACTTTCTTACTTTCTTTTTTCATTCTGTACTCCGTGGTTGAACCCAGGGCCTCACACATCTTTTGAAACCAATCTACCACTGAGCTACACTACTAGCTCTTTTAATTTTTTACCTTGAGAGTAGGCCTTACTAATTTATGCAGCCTATCTCTGGCCTCAAACTCATGATGCTCCTACCTCAGCCTGTTGAATCACTGGGATTACAGGCATGCATCACCAGGCCAGATATGACAACAGTTTTCAATTTAGAGGGGTTTTCCAGGCTGTTGGTCACCAAGCAAGAACCAGCTGGAAAAATTCAAAGAGTTTTCTAGACTTTCACATCTATACAAAAACTTCAATGTTTGTTAGGCAAATTGAATGACAGACAATTTTTAATTAACAGCAAAGCTAATATAAACAATGAAAAGTAAACTGGACCCCACAAATTCACCTAAGAAGGCTCTCCTAGGTTATGGTTCTCCAGGGGGGAAAAGTAGCATTATTAGCAGACTAAGTAGAAATTAAGGCTGAATATTTTTCTTACTTGATCTTTATAGGAAAAATATTTCCTTCAAATTTTATTATATTGTCTTTTGTATTCTTAAGCCATTCAAAATTGCAGTTCTAAAAGCAAATATGTCGACTTAGCCCTAATAATCAAGGCATTTAAACCAATCCAACTGCATTTTTTCTAAGGTATGACTAGTTCTATTTTTCACCTCAGGAGCTCTTTCTTCAGCACTCTGACAGATTCTTTGTTGTTTTATTATTGCCTCTAAACAAAAGGCACTTTCTATTTTCTTGAACAAAACATAGCATTTTATTAGTGAGATGGTTTAAAAAGCAAATCTCTAACTCTCTAAAATCTTTTTCCCTTTTGGAAGGGAAACTCTTTTAGAAGAAAAAAAAACTTCTATTGGAATTTAAAATAAAAAAAAGTGAAAACAGAACCCAAGTATAGCCAATCAACACAACCAGCAATAATAACAACAAAGCATCAAGAATTTTAACTAATAACATTCATATCAAGGAGGAAAAATTAATAAAAATCACAGAAATAAAGCTAAAAATCCTTTTTTTAAAAAAAGTGTTTCTTTGTTTAATGATAATTAGCCACTATTGATGCTATACTAAAGATATTGAATGTAGGGATAGACCATCTCATTTGCTCTTTATAACCTCATGAGAAGAGAGTATATTTGCTCTTGGCTTACATGTGAGGGGAGAGAGGCAGAGAGAAGTTCAGAGTTTGCCTTAATACGTATAGCCTGAGAGGAATGTTTTGATAAGCCTATACTTATCCAGCTGTGTCCCACTCAATTAGTTCCCATAATTTTCCATTTTTGGTAACTCCATGATTAAGATCTCTGAAAACTCATTGTGATGGTTTGGATATATACATCCTTGGAACATCATATGTTTGAACATTTGGACCACATCTGATGGTGCTGTTTGTGGAGATTATGGAACTTTGGGAGATGGTATCTAGATTGGCAGAAGTAAGTCATGAGGGGGTGGGCTTTGGAGGTTTTTACCTCATATTTGTGTTTCTGGTGCTCTCTCTCTCTCTCTCTCTCTCTCTCTGTCTCTCTCTGTCTCTCTCTGTCTCTCTCTGTCTCTCTCTCTGCTCTCTGCTTCCTGATCACAAAGATGTAAGTTTGTCTTCCATGGGCCCTGAGGCAAGCTGCCACCACTCCTGGGCCACCATCATTATAAATTGATCCTTTAACTGTGAACCTCCAGTAAATATTTCCTTCCATAAGTTTGTTTCAATTGGTTTCTCTGCCATAGCAGTGATGTACCACTTAATATACACATCTCACTCATTTTTTAAAAATTAAAGAGGCAATGTAATGAAGTTTTGTTTGGCATTAAAAACCACAGGTTCAGTAGTACAAAAAATCCACTGGCAATTCAGAGTAGGACTATTCACTGCTGTGTGAAGCAAAGAGTTCCTTTGATTTTCAATCTTGGTTGCAATTTTCTCTTGAATAGCACTGGATGAGTATTTCTATACTCATGTGCTATCTCTGTGTGCCATCTAGCTCCTGCAGAGCAGACAAATGAGTAGGGATCTGCTTATTGTGCTGATTTATGTTAAAGCATGATTGATAGAAAGGTCTCTTGCATTCTTTTTACTGAAGAGAAGTCAACTGATTATGATCCTTAACCACACCTGAAAAATCCTTTTTGTCCATGTGAACTGGAGTTCTCTGAAGAAGCCACATCTGTATCCAAGAGCCTATAGACCATCTGACCTTGGTTTACTGAAATATTGTGACTGTGGATAGATGGAATGTTGCAGATGAAGAGTCAAAGTTATCCTGGGCTATCGTTAGTCCCTCTTCACAGCCATTTATGGCAAATCTCTGTATCTGTCCTACATCCTCCCAACTAGTAGGCAAAACTCTTGGAATATATTGCTAAATCTGACAAAACTTTAGCTCCATCATCGTTAAAACTAGCAATATGATAATATCTGAATCCTATAGAAGAGATTTTCCTGCCTTGATAAAAAATAAGCTCTGAATTCTGTAGAAACCACTTCCCTGCCTTGCTGTATCTCACCTACATGGTGATCCCATCTATGTATTTTGTAGTCACATTGACTCAGGACTTTCTTTAGTTCTGTGTCTATAAACTTTCCTTGTCACCTGCTCATTCAGGGTAACTTGAACCTGTGTTTCTGGGTCATGATCACTCATATATGTCTCAGAATAAACTATTTTTTTTTGTTTCCTTTAAAGCAAAGTTTTCCTTTAAATCAAAGTTGTTATTTTATGTGGGTACCCATATAAAATAACCTAACCATGACTATGATATCCCATTATGCTCAGAGTCCTGCTGACACTCAAGGGGAAGGGATTTCACAGAATATGTGCAGGAGGTAGAATTTTAGGACCATCTTAGACTTCTGCCTACTGCAAAGAAGCTTCTGTAAAATTTTTGTTGCCTCAGGTACAATACAAGGGAAATAATCTGATGACCACATTTGTGCATTGACAATGTCAAACTTTACCAGAAGCTCGTGTCTCTAGAAAATAGCTATGGGTTTTAAATGTTCTTATCATTTTATGTTCTGGGAAACCAGTTATTACAAAGGACCACCCTTGGCTATATGACTAAAAGAAGACTCAAAGATGTCTCTTTGTTTACCTATGATAAGGTCAAAGACTGTCCAAGATTCCCATTGTTTGCCTCATAAATAATTCAGCTAAATTTTTCATTCCTACTCATCAAATGGAACAAAATGGGCATTAACCTGATATGCTTTACTTTAAACTTTTTTCTTAGCTGATTCCCCTGTACCCTGACCCACCTTCTGCCTGTGTCAACATACTCTTCTTTCTTAGTGGGCTGACATCAAGGTAAAACATTCTTCTATCAACTATTCTATCTCTCCCACCTCCACATTTTCTTTTTCACTCAATTTCCTATAATAATTTGTCTCGATCTTTGTCTATTCCTCCTATTTAAAAAAGAAACCCTTTCTGCCTGATTGTGGGATGTTCCACAGGTCTTGTCATTAGAGCTACCTCCCCACTGCTGTAACAGTCCCTCCCTCTTTCCTTGCAATAATCCTTCCAAGTCAAGTCTCTTCTTATCTAAGTCTAGATTTTTTTTATTTGACATATCTGTGCCCTTTAGGGCAGTGTTCTGTTCAACTAATGTGAATAATGTTTTAAACCATTGCTCTGAGAGCAGGACAATTATTCCTACATCTCTGGTTGCTGCATACTGAGACAATGATTCAAGTGAGTCATGCAGAAATCTCTGCACAGCTATAGATCTTTTCCTTGGAACAACTAATTAAAATTACCCCCGCCAACTCCAGTGAATTTAATCTGGTTAGCTGAAATTAACACTGAACTAAAATTAGAGTAACTTAGAGAGAGAGAGAGAGAGAGAGAGAGTGTGTGTGTGTGTGTGTGTGTGTGTGTGTGTGTGTGTGTGTGTGTGTGTGGTTGTTTTTAATTTCCTGTGCTGGGGATTGGACCCAGGGCCTTGTACCTACTGTTACACACCCTACCAAAAGTAGGTTCAAATTTTGAGCAAGAGAATTCCAAGAAAAGATCACAGCAATTTTAAATTTACCAAATAACCATAGATTTTGAGGCCAGGTCAACATTGAAAGATCCTTAGTCCTTTGCTTTAGTTGTCCCTGGGATTCAGATGAAATAAAGCAAAACTCAATAGGTCCCTGATCTTTAAGTGAAGTCTTATAAGCTTCTTCAGGAGAATTTAGTCACACTATGGCTTTATTTCCCCCATGTGTCTGCAAGTTTCTTATGCTGTTGCATGTTGCTGTGATGCTGAAAGTTTTGCCACCAGTATTTAACACACCAGCAGGACCATCCATGGTGGACAGGTTTCAGCTGAGCTTTGGGCCTAAGACAGACTAGGGAGAAAGACCTGGCAGCCCACTCCCCAAAAAGCCATTGAAAACCCTAAGAATAACAGAGAAGTGCTGTCAAATATTGTGCCAGAAAATAAACCCCTATGCTAGAAGGCATTCAAATGATGACTGGGGAAGAATAGCCACATTAAAGAAGGGTTGACCTTAATGTCGGGAATGGAGTAAAGCCCCTAGGACCTCCTTTTGCTGATGTTGCATGACTCAAAATGAGAAGAAACATAGTAACTGTGACAATGGGCTCAAACATAAAAATCATGTGCATGGCATAGGTAATGCTTCATTCTACTGTAAATATAAGGTTGCTGTGAGTAGGATTCAACTCAACAGCACCTAACAATAACATGTTTTTGGGGGGATTTTTTTTGGGGGGTGGTTCTGTTGAGAACAGATTTGAAATTTTAGCTGTGATGGGTTTTTACAATTTTTTTTCATAAACCAAAACATTTCTTCCTTCCTCCATAGTAATAGTCCTTTGCTTGGTTGTTACTACAAATAGAAAATGCCAATATTAAAATTACTAGAGGAATAACTTATTCTGTGATGTTAGGTAGGTTGAAGTTTTCAGAACTTGAATTAATAAAATTCTTTAAGATCTGAGGAAATTTTGACTTTACCTTTCAAAGTCTAAACATTCTGTTCAGATTCTTAAAACTATATTCCAAGTCGGGCGTGGTGGTGCACGCCTGTAATCCAAGCGGCTCAGGAAGCAGAGAAAGGAACATCACAAGTTTGAGACTAGAGGGAGTCTGCATAACTTAGTGAGACCCTGTCTCAAAAAGTAAAAAAAATGGGCTGGGGGTGCAGCTCAGTGGTCCAGCATTTGCAAAGTATGCAAGCGTGAGGCCCTGGGTTTAAATCCCAGGACAAGAAATAAAATAAAATAAAATAAAATCTATATTCCTACCCAAGAAAGCTGACTTTCCAGGTTTAGAGATTTAAAACATGAAATAGGACTCAGAGTTTAATGTTCATGGATTCAAGCAAATTGTTAAATCTCTACTGGACTGAATTCTCAGCATTAAGCTTTGTATTTTAGATTTGAATAATGTCAATTAATATGGTTTATAGGTGGAAGAGAAAAAGAATCAACTTAATGTATATCTGACTTAAAAGCCTTTTCCAGCCACTAGTAAAGCAGAAAATCTGCTTTACTTAATGTGTCAGCTATCATGTGTTAACATATGCTTACTGGCAATTTGATAAAGGCACATTTTATAAGTCTGATTTAATGGCAGTTAAATGGGCTCATGTCAAGTCATGTTAATATAATCTCCATTTACTTCTTTTTTCCTAGCTCAGAGCTCATGTTTAAAGACATTAAATAATACTTAATCACATAAGCCAATAGGATGGAGTTAAATTATTTGAAATTTTGATACTTACATATTTGATCATTTCTACAACTCTCTGGGTCTCATTAAATCTATATAGTCAGATTACAATCTTGTGGATTAAAAAATTGAAATATTGGCATAGTAGGTTTTTTGACACACTAGGATGAACAAGACATACTAGAATTTGTTCCTAAAATTTAATGCTTTATACATAGTTTCATAAAAATAGTGAAAGACATCAACCTTCTCTGAATACTGGTATTTCAACTAATATTAGAAAAATCAAAAATATCTTTTAATTTTAAACCTATGGATAAATTATCATTATATATCATGGTGTCATGAAAATGTCTATATTATCAGCCCTTAGATTCAGGTTATAGCCAGTTCTATCACCAATTCATGTGGACTGATCTTAGCTGTATTCAACATCCATTCGGCAATCCTTTCTTCACCTTTAAATGACCATGGACACATCATTCACACTGTCCTAGTACCTTTCTATTCTCTTCTGAATCCAATCCCATTCCTCTTTTTACTCCTGGCAGGTGGGTGCACATCAAAAGTGAGATCTACTAAGTAAGTCATTTTTAAGTGTTCTTATTTCTATCTCAGATTTTCTGCTTTTGGTAATCACATTCTTCACTTTCACCCCAGAGTAAGAAGTGGGCTGTTTAAAAAAATTATCTTTTTAATTGAGGTATGATTGATATGGAGGCTGGGATTTAGCTCAGTTGGTAGCGCACTGTTCTGCAGTCTCTGAGGTCTCAAATGTGATTCCCAGCACTGCAAACATGGGAGAAGGACGAGGCAATCCACTCCAGAGGCAATCCCCAAACAATCAGCCATTGAAAGCCCTATGAGGGTCTCTATGAGTCAGACACCACTCAATGGCACCTAACAACAACATGATTGACTTAGAAAAAAATGCATGTACATACTTAGTGTATACAACTCAACACAAGAAGTTTCTTGTTTTCTTATGATGTTAGGGATTGAACCCAGGGCCTTGCACAGGCTAGCCCAGCACTCTACCACTGTGCTGTATCCCCAGCCCTTTGGAATCTACAACTTGAGTTTGGAGTAAGTGTACAAGTTATCTCATGTTCTTTCACTTAGTCAGGAAATTTTGCATTTATTCATCCAATTCCACTGACACCTATCCATGAGCCTCACATATTTTCTATTCTTTAGTTTTCTCATCCTTTCTCTCAAGGCTGATCTTTTTTTTCAAGGTAAATTTCTTTTGTCTACTTTTGCCCATTTTCTTACTACTTCTTCAAAACTGGCAATTTGTCTACTACCAGGGACTCAAAATCTCTACAGATTGCCTGGCTATCAAAGCTTTGAGAAAGGGAAAAGAAGTCGACCCTGACATCTAAAATCTGTTCTCATGCTCACAACTGGGCCTCATAAGATGGTGTGACATCCAGGTTTCTGTGGTGTAGAAACTGGTCTGATACAACTAGGCCATGTTGTTTGTTATCTTGTTGGACATGAATCACCTCAGAGAGCTTTGACATGTGACAAGATCCCTCTAGACCTGACTAGGCAGAATAATACTTTTCCCTGACAGCAATGATTTACCCCCAGGGTCAATGCTTGCCTCAGGGATCTCATAATCATGCCCTAGAATTTATAACTAGGCCACCAAAGGAAAAATGCTCTCTCTCTCTCTCTCTCTCTCTCTCTCTCTCTCTGCTGTTGTTGTTCCTAAGCTGGGGCTGTCAGTCATTATTTTTTCGCCATGTCAGAGAAACCTTTTCCTGGTAAGAAAGAGCAAAGCCAGCACACAGAATGTACTGTGAGAAATGGCAACGGTGTCCTGAGGTCTCCCCTGGGAGTCCCTGGTCTCAAGTGTTTCTGAGGTTTCACATATTCTGCCCTTGCTGGGGTTTGGCTCTACACCTGCTCCTTAGATTCTGAGAATACATTAGTTTATCTTATGTTTTAGCTGAATCTCGGTTTCTATCACATGGAAACTTGATATTATAAATTGATACACTTGATACATTGACCCATTTTCTGCTGGTTTTAATCCATATTTTAGGGGACAGAAAACTAGCAAAATAAATAAATATAAAATAAAAACAAAAGAGGTAGGCAGCATTCCTGGATGGAAGATTGTGGGCAAGATCGGATAGGATCACCGTGGGAACATTTTTCCTTTTTTCAAGAAGGAAAATACCCATGTTTAGCTAAATAATCTATGTTCAGATTAGAATTCCTATTTTTCTTCTAAAGAAAAACACAATAGTATTTAGGATCATAACTTGCAATTAGCAA
The DNA here is from genome assembly GCA_007922755.1 of Pedetes capensis. Classification (NCBI taxonomy): domain Eukaryota; kingdom Metazoa; phylum Chordata; class Mammalia; order Rodentia; family Pedetidae; genus Pedetes; species Pedetes capensis. The sequence goes on along the minus strand of VMDO01014537.1, from coordinate 3,458 downwards.
AGAGAATGAACCTGAGACTTAGCAAATAAAAATGAGTGAGCATCGTTGACACATTTTGTTTTGTTACCAGAGTTCTCTCCTATCAGAGAAAAGATCCTTGGTCCAAGTTCTAATAAGTGATTGAACTAAGGGAAGAGGAAAAGTCATGCTCTTCATATTTAGTTCTGATGGAAAAAATGGTCTTACTGTTGTAGTATATTAGCTATCCAGAAATCTCATAGTTTCTAAAAAAGACCTACCAAAGAGAAAGAAAAGAGGATCAAAAGAAAACAATATTGATTTTCTGAAGTTAAAATGGCAACATGGTCAATTGGGTTTTAAGATAAAGAGTAGTACTTTGTAAATGAATGTAGTTTCTTTTAATAATAAAGTCACATGCAACATGTTCCCTGAAACAAGATCGTTTGACTATGCTATTGCACCTGAACACTTGTTTTGCAGATATATTGAGGCCAAACAACAGCCTTCACTAGGGTGAGGTCAGTAGCCTACTTTGCTCTATTCATAGGAGACCTGGTCCTGCTAGGACAATATGTCTCTGTGCCTGACGCCTTCCCAGGCTTTTCTCCCCCTCTACTGTCCCTGTCTGCTAACTCTGCAGATCTGCTGGGAATGCCTGAGTCTTTAAACAGACATGCTGGGCCACTGAGCAAGACTCCTGAACTTCAGAAAAAGCTAGTTGACTCTGGGGATACAAAAGAGACTTGATTTTAAATCCCCCATATCATAATTCTAGAGATAAACTGTCAGCAGTGAACCCCTGGTATTTTGACAGCTTTCTTTCCCCAGTTCTATACAAGCAAGAAGATATTCTCCCTAAAAATGACCAATCTTTCTTCCTTTACCACCTTTAAAGAATATTAAAGGACATATTTGAATTCCTTTTCCTTGGAGACCTGTAAGTTAAGAGTGTATATACTATGAGGACTCCCTACAGCATCCCTGCTAGATAATTGAGAAACACTGAGAAATTCCCTTGGCTCCAACTCAGAACAGAGGAGCAAGATGACATGACTTAAAAAGGCCTTTCAGTTTCTAATCTGTGCGATATAATATGTAATACTTCATAAGTGACACTCTTACTAGCCTGGGCAATAAAATATATAATCCTTTTACTTGACAAATATTAGTGCAGAAGGCTAATGGTTCTGGATGTATTGCTGTTTTACCCTAATTGAGTGCCAATAGCATTGCTATTGAATAAGAGTGTGTGTGTGTGTGTGTGTTTAAGAAACATCTGTTATGTGACTAAAACTCATACATACATATGTATGAGTAAGAAGATCAGGGAAATTTAGGGAGAAACTTACCTTCAGTAACTCCTCAATAATTATCAAATTTCTTTCATTTAATGAATTAATCTCAGTTTCCTTCTGGCCCTACTGGATCAAGCTTCTTTCTGGCCATTTTTCCCAAGGAAATCTATACATCTTCCCCCACTGGGCTTCAGGCAATTTCAAGAATGTCTTGGAAGAGCATATATGATTTGTTCTCTGTTAAAGTCCCAGTACTTTGCATAGCTCATGATACAGTTGTTATCTGTTGAATAAGCAAACTATTTAGTAATTTAAGTCAGTTGGCATGTGTAGAACATTAGCAACACTGACATAAAGAAGTTGTCAAAATATAATCTATAATCTTGGGAAATATTTGAACATACTGTTTCCTCTATAGGCATATATGACATCAGTTAACATATTTTCTTCTATGCATTAGAAAGTGAGCAAGCTTCTTTGATTTAATGAAGGAACATCCAGCAAGTGTTCCTAAAATATAAATCCTAATCTTCCATTTTAGTTTGTTTATTTGAACTTTCTTTAAGAGTCTACTACTAAAATGCAAATAAACCTTGACTGCACCTTGCCATCAAACGTCCAGCAGCTAAAGCAAAAGGAAGACATGATGAAGTTAAGGAACTAAACAGAAGATTTCAGAAGGCAGCTCGAGAAGACAAAAACAAATATTATAATGACATGTGCAAGGAGCTGGAGGAAGAAAACCAAAAGGGAAGAACACACTCTGTGTTTCTCAAGCTTAAGGAAGTGAAGAAAAAATTCAAGCCTTGAGTGGCAGTAGTGAAAGATTCTACAGGGAAAATATTAAATGATGCAGGAAACATCAAAAGAAGATGGGAAGAATACACAGAGTCATTCTACAAGAAGGAATTGGTAGATGACCAACCATTCCAAGAGGTTGCATATGAAGAGGAACCAATGGTGTTGAAGGATGAAGTGGAAGCTGCTTTGAAAGAACTGGCGAAACACAAGGCTCCAGGAATTGATGGGATACCAATAGAGATGATTCAACAAACAAATGAAGCACTGGATGTGTTAAGATATTTATGCCAACAGATTTTGGAAAAGAGCTACTTGGCCAACTGACTGGAAGAGATCCATATTTGTGCCTATTCCCAAAAAAGGGGATCCAACTGAATGTGCAAACTATTGGAAAATATCATTACTATCACACACCGGTAAAATTCTACTAAAGATCATTCAGAAGTGACTGCAGCAGTATATAGACAGGGAATTACCGGAAAATCAAGCGGGATTCAGAAGAGGGCAGGGAACCAGGGACATCATTGCTGATGTCAGGTGGATATTAGCTGAAAGCAGAGAATATCAAAAAGAAGTCTATCTATGTTTTTTTTGATTGTGTGGACCATAACAAATTATGGATAACACTTCAGAAAATGGGAATACCAGAACACCTAACTGTGCTCATGAGAAATCAGTACATGAACCAGGAGGCAGTTGTTCGAATAGAACAAGGAAACACTGAGTGGTTTAAAGTTGAGAAAGGTGTGTGTCAGGGCTGTATACTTTCACCCTGTCTCTTCAATTTGTACGCTGAGCAAATAATCCGAGAAGCTGGACTTTATGAGGAAGAACGTGGCATCAAGATTGGAGGAAGACTCATTAACAACCTGCGTTATGCAGATGACACCACTTTGCTTGCTGAAAATGAAGAGGTTTTAAAACATTTACTGATGAAGATCAAAGATCATAGCCTTCAATATGGGTTACGACTAAACATCAACAAAACAAAAATCCTTACAACTGGATCAGCATGCAACTTCACAATAAATGGAGAAAAGATTGAGGTTGTCCAAGATTTTGCTTTGCTTGGCTCTATAATCAACACCCGTGGAAGCAGCAGTCAAGAAATCAAAAGACGCATTGCTCTAGGAAAAGCTGTGGCAAAAGATCTCTTTAGAGTTTTGAAAAGCAAAGCTGTCACATTGAAGACGAAGGTGTGCCTGACTCATGCCATGGTATTTTCAGTGGCATCATATGGTTGTGAAAGCTGGACATTGAACAAGAGAGACAGAAAAAGAATTGATGCTTTTGAATTGTGGTGCTGGAGATGTCTATTGAATATACCATGGACTGCCAAAAGAACCAACAAATCTGTCCTAGAAGAAGTACAACCAGAGTGCTCCTTGGAAGCAAAAATGG